>JAOTRH010000025.1:12299488-12324327 GCA_034768845.1 Heliamphora exappendiculata | reverse complement strand
AAAAGATAAAATAATGAAATGGAAGAAATAAAAGATTAAAAGAATTATTGGAAAAATTTGCAGAATTGAAGTTTAAGGTGTTCTTTCTCTGTATTGATCCTCACTTTTGGATTTCAATAATGTGCATGACCAGTGAAATGACAGGATGACGCATTAAGTGAATCTAAATAATTGAAGGAAATACTGAAGTTTTGCATCATTTACCCTCCATCTTATTTTGCTACAGATGCGCTGCTTTTGTTGAACCATTGTTTTTCTTTTGCTATACATGTGAATCTAAATAATTTTTCTATTGTTGAACCATTAATTGGAGATTTATTTATTTATTTATATTTATATATTTTGTATTTTGAAGTGTTTTATCTTCTTTCCTTATCTTCATTGTAGAACATATTGAACAAATGTTGTTCAGTATGCACAAGAAATGTGAAACTCTTTATCGACATTATGATATTTGCCCACGGGAAGTTATGATATTTAATTCTTTTTTTAATGCATTTAGAGTGCACATAGACTGTGATTTTGTGTGTGGAATATATCCAATAAAAGTTAAGATAGAAAACAAACACTATGTACTATTATCTCAAAGCAGTAACAGTGATCAGAATCTGATTAAAACAGAACAAAAATCGGATAATCTAATTTCAGTACAACAGATCAAAATCGATTGAAGCGGAGTGTTCGGAAAAAAGCCTTCAAACCTTCAAACCCATTTCTCAGTTTTCTCTGGATGATATATGAAAAAAGCTGATTGGAGATTTATTTATTTATATATTTTGTATTTTGAAGTGTTTTATTTTCTTTCCTTATCTTCATTGTAGAATACATTGAACTTCAGTAAGCAGAAGAAAGGTGAAACTCTTTATCGACATTATGATATTTGCCCATGGGAAGTTATGATATTTGATTTTTTTTAAATGCATTTAGAGTGCACATAGATTGTGATTTTGTGTGTGGAATATTTCCAATCAAAGTTAAGATGAAAAACAAATGCTATGTACTATTATCTCAAAGCTTACTTTGTTGGTACATAGCCATTTGAAGGACTTGATTTGTTAATGTCAATTGAGTTTCACTGATGCACTAGAACTTATTGGCATGTTATATACATGTTGTGCTGATGAGATGTATTTTTTTTATATTAATTGCATTTGTAACTGGTGGATCCTAAATTATTAGGTGGGAATCATGAATTAGACACCATGTTATTTGCACTACTACAATCTTAAAAGATCACCAAGTAAAACTGACAATTTTTTATTTCGCGTTATATTCGTTTATCAATTCCTCTATAAAAAACTATAATTTTAAAACATAGTTACAATCTTATATTTCTTAGTATTTTATAATCTTTAGCATTGCTTGAATTGTTGAAGTTGTTTTGAAAAGTACCAAGGAGAGTAGTTTGTGCCTATTATTATAGAAAGATTTCAATATATTTTCTGAAATTTAAGTTTTTGCTTTATGATGGTCTTTAATTAAGGAATGCCTAACAGTTATTATTGAATTGTGAAAATTGTTTATAGTTGGGCCTTCAGTGTGAGATCTTCAAAATGCAATTAAGGTTCTAGCCTCTAGGATGTAGTGGCATCACTACATAGTCTTGCATCAAGGAGTCAGCCATGAATGTAGCATGTAGATGCTGAAAATGAGAGTAGGCATCTCTGCAATAGCGCAGTTTTTCCCCACCTTACAAGTTAGCAAAGATAATTATGTAACTCCCTATTAGTTCAAGTGTAAGCATTGAACTTTGACTAGCTCCCAACTCTATCTTCCAAGACAAGAACCTTAAGCACCTCTCGGCAAGTTATCCTTGCATGAAAGATGTGTTAACCTGCTTGAGGAGATGTTTTTCAGTTCAATGTGTCACTACAAGAAAAGAAACTTTTGGCGACTAAATATTTGGTCGGCAAAAGTCATTATTTGGTTGCCAAAAACTTTGGCCGACCAAATATTTTGGTCGCCATTTAGTCGGCAAAAGCTGGTCAGTATGTTGAACCATTGATTGGAGATTTATTGGGTTCCAAAGATTCTTTGAAAATTCTCTTTTAAAAGTGAATCTTATTAATCTATTATTTTTTTAACTTACTGAAAATCCCACTCGATTTTTTGTAAATCCTAGAAATCTCATTTAAGCATGCCAACTTAAAGGCCTTATGTTTGAAGTCTTGAGTTTTAGATAAACCCAATAGAATTTTATCTCCTATTTTTTGTTGTTATTTTAATTAGAGTCCCTTTTGATAATTTATAGTGGGAAACGATAAAGTTTGTCGATACTTTTTGGTTGAATTTTTTCAAGTGCTTCAGATACCCTCCAAGAGATTTTGTGAATTGCTATTTTTTCTCTGTTTTCTTTCTGTGCCAAACTTTGTTCTGGAGTTAATTTAGTCCTTTCCTTTGAAATACCAGCATTTCTCTTGCTTTTTCCTACGAATTATCCTACGTATTTTGTTACTGTAGGAATGGGTTACTGTAGGACCATATTCAAAAGTTGATAAAGCTATATTGTTTGGTTCCGAATCAAAATATTATGTATGCTTTATGTTTGACGAAGAATAAGTCTTGAATATATACATTTTTTTCTTTGGGTAATAATCTAGAATGGATTTGGTCTGGATGCAACTCCATTACCTAATGTTAAAACAACGAAAAGAAGATACCTTCCAAACCCACCACATAAGCTTTCAAAACACTTTAGGTTCCCTTCATTTTTCATTTCAAAAGGTGTGTTTTGGATAAGAATTTTAGATATAAAAAGAAGGCATGTTTTTAATATTAAAGTGACAAAGGGTGTATAAAGTGAAAATATTATATTTTTTTATATCTACTAATATATTTGACTGCTGCTTAATTAACAATTACTATTTTAATTAGAATATTGTTTTCCTATTACAACTTTTTCTATCTGACTGATGTAGTTATAGGTTGTTGGGTGATTATCCCAAGCAAATTTTGAATTCAATATATTCGGTTGGCTAGGTTAATCAACTACCAAGTGTAAAACTTGGACAAATTCCTCTCTTTCACTCTATATGTATATAGCCTACTGTTTAATTAATTTATGTGCTCCACCATTTCTATTTTTTCATTCTGACATTTTTGTAGTTTAGTTTTGTTCCTTTCTTTAATATCCGTAAGTTCTCTGACAATTTATATTTGATTTCATTAGACTATGAAATCTAAGCTACACGCATGTGAGCTTTATTGAACACAAATTCCACATTTTTGCAAAATGGCTTTCGGGCAATTTTTGTTGAAGCACCATTTTTTTTAACAATGTTCCGATAGTGTTAACTTTATCACATGTAGTTTTTCCCCTTTTTTCCCAACTCCATGCTACTTTAATATGTTCAAGAAAATTATGAGTGGTAACATTTTAAGAGGATTGGGTTGTTTGTCGTTGTTACTGAAGATGCTACCTAAACATTCTCCAATTGCCTGAAGAAAATAAACCGGTCACACCCTTCCCCGACCTCATACTTGATTTTAAAATTGGTTTCTTTTTTTCTTCTTTGTTTCCACAGGTTAAAAAAAAGGTGGGAAGAGATTTAGGTGATTTTCTTTGTGATTAAGGCCCAGCCCCTTGGAACCTAAAATGGAAATATTGTATGGAACCTAAAATGGGTAAAAATTTTTTTTTTATTAGTAGTTATATTTTGCTTGGTGTATGCAACCGAAAAACAATGGGTAATTAGTAGTTCTTTTATTTTATCCAGGCTTTGCAGCAACCAAGTAGAACTGCTTGCTATAATTTTTAAAATAGTTTAATTTGTATCATAGTTTAGGAGGTAGGTTGAATTGGTGGCGTCGATCACATTGTGTTGAGAATATTTGTATGATTGTTGATTTTTGTAGTACATATGACCAATTTACAAATTGATTTTTGGTTTGCATCTTTATTCACAATACTGGTAAGTTTTTCGTTATTAGGTCGGTGTCGGTACCAAGAAGTTGTGTCGATTGCTGGTGAGTTTTTATTTGGTTCCCCCGTTATTATCTTCTTATGATCTTGCTATAGATGACTATTTACCAAATTGAGCAGTTGTAATTTACCATGTGTTCATCTAATGTTTTATACATTAACGTGATTTACCATGAGATTTTTTACAATTTCAACTGCCATTGATGTCTAACAAAATTGGTTGATAGGTGAGGTTTTATTTCTAACAAAAATAGTTTATAGTGATCATTCGTGGTGTTTTTTAACATTAGTGATTTTTCGTGGTGTTTATTCAGCAGGTGATTATTGATTCCTTTTTTGTGGCTGGAAACATGAGAGGAAATAAAGGTTGTACTAGGATCTTTAATGGGTAATTTCTCAGTTCATCATTTTGTTTTTTTTTTTTTGTGTGGGAATTGTTGGAAAATTGACCTGGAGATTTTAAATGCATGCATGAGAAGTTAGAATGGATAGTACATAATTATAATTGAGTTGTGATTTTGTTGTTGGGATCGAGATAGAGCTTGTGTATATTGCGTTGATTGCTTTTATTATAGATTATTTTGTGAATGGTTAAACCATTGGATTATTCGAACAACAAAAGAAATCTTGCCAATTTTTTTAAAATTTTAATACTTGGAATATTTTCTAAAAGTTTAGGGCTATCCATACCTGGTCAGAATTTTGAATTTGGTTACACATGTTTATTTTGTGTTTGGTAATATTTTGTCATTGATCCATTTAAGAAATGGTGGATGGTATTGTTCATTTTGTTGAAGGCACCAAAATTTGATAAAGTAAAATGGTGCCAAAAAATTATTATTTAATTCGGGTATCTGAACAATCTATAGATCCGCTAGCTATTTTGCTATTTTTTTATTTGAACAATCTTTTTTGTTTTTACACTTCATAAATATTGCTTTCCATGTGAGTTTTTTCTTGAGTTATTTTTTTAATTCTTGATCGATGCAATGATCATTTTGAATAACAAAGACATGGATGTTTTTTTCTTTCCTTTTTTGATAAGCAAAGACATGGATGTTACTTTTAGCTTTTGATATACCAAATGCTTCTATTTAGTTGCTGCTACATTCTTGGTGATTTTTTTTTACCATGCTAGTTTTGGGATTATGATTAGAATGGAAATGTTTGATTTGATGAGTTGAATTCTTATAGACAAAAATTCCACTTTATAAGTGCAAAGAACTAATAGAATAACCTCATTAACTTATTAGTTTTGAATTTTTGCCTAGTAACTTATGATTATTGCAAATTGGACTTTTGATTATTACAAATCGGTTACAAAATGATAATGATAAGAATAGTTGTGGTAATGATCTATAGTGAAAATTAATTGTATAGTAATAGAATAATCTCATTACCTTTTTAGTGTCTGCTGTTTATTTTTCTTTTTATTGGCGTTTTTGTTGTTTATTTGCTGTCTTTAGCTTTCCTCATTTGTAATCTACACTAACTTGGAGTTTTGTAACATAGTATTGTTTCACGAAACAAACAAGTGGTGATGAATTTCCTCTAGGTGAGTGCAATGTTGGAAAAGTTCAGAAAGTCTACTTGATTTTGACTCTCTAGGTAAAATTGGTCTAGAGAAAAATAGATTAAGATCTAAGCTGCCATCATGAACCTCAGAGAAGTGTTGGGTACAAGTCAAGAATAAAACTCTAACTGGGAGAAGATGCCCAGACTCAAAGTGGGCTAGCTAGTCATGTAAATTCATATAGAATTAATCGATTGATCTTAATTGATTTGTTGAGTAGTTTACAAATGAGTATTTCTTTTACATGCATAGTTTGAGAGTTATTATTTGTGGTAGTGTTTTATTGAGTGTGATTAGCCGAATTAATTAGTTGATAATATATTGTTTACAAGGTTTTCAATAAAATGGGTTCATTTATTTGGAGCAATTAATTGTTGAGTTATTGAAATTACTCTATGTCCTTTTGTTTCTCCTTTTTGGTTATGCCATAATGAAGCAAAAGTACTATCATTATTTTATTTTCCATTTTTACATTCTCCTTTTTTTTTTTCTTCCTATTTTCAAATAACATAATTTGGTCGAATAATTCTTAGCTTCTAATTGCTTCTTTTTTCACATAATTAGAATGGAATGTTACTCTCATCTTTCACATGACCTAAACTCTTAATCTTAGCTTCTAATTGCTTCTTTTTTCCCATTTGCTTTGTGCATCTGCATGTGGACCATGTGGATATTTATGGTATGTATTGTTCTGTCTGTTGGTATGAGGAAAGATCCAAATGATGCATCCTAATCTTTAGGAGTTTTTCTACTAACACTTCAAATCCTACCAACACTTCTACTAAAAAATACTATACACTCTAGATAAGCATAAAAAATTTATTGAATAAAGCTACTAACACTAACAAATTTACTAAAACTCTACAAAATTGAAAACTGGCAAGCCATTGTTTATAGTGAACAATATTTTTAATAGAGTTTTAGTATGGTTTTTAATATTAGTACCTTTACTCAAATTTATTTTTTAGTAAGTTGTCGACACTTTAGTCCAATTGACTAATACTAGGTAACAGAACTTTAACAAACAAAAAGGATGTGAAGCTATCTTCCACACTACAACCAGCCTGTAAGTGCCAGGGTCCCATTACACCCCCAGCTAAGTTCCTCATCCCGGGAGTTAATCCCATATTGAGTTCAACATGCCTCATTGGATTACCAGGTACAACGGGAGAGTTTGGAAGGACAGGACTGACCAAGGGATTTCCGGGATAAGACAAGCCAACACCATATGCAGGAGTTCCATAGTAACCATGGTGAAAAGAATCACAAGACTTCGTGCCAACGGAAACACCGTATTGTGATTTCTGAGGTGATAGCAAAGACCCCAGATAAGCTTTCTGAAGTAAATCCACGTATGAATTCCCCAAGTAATTCCTATCCAGATAGGAATCATTAAGAGGTGCAGCTTGTGCATACTGGGCTGTCCTCAAGTACTGAAGATACAATGGATCTTCAAGAGGTGCCTGAAGAGCACTCCCAGCCATCTGGTTTCCCATTCTGATGAGATGCTGTGATTCTGATGCTGGATGGTTCAAATTTGATCCAGGAGAGAAACCTCCCCCCAACATTCTTGGGTCCATTCCAGGGACAGCTAGAGATGATGCTGCAGCAACATTTTCATATAAAGGTGACTGATTAGAAGAGCCAAGATGGCTGGCCGTCATGGATGGCATTGCCGTATTCATGGAGTACCCACCTAGACCATGGTTCAAAAATGCTCAATTTGCAGTCTCCATATGCTGATAGCGATAAGGAAAGCTTGATTTGTTGTTAAGAGTAGAAGTAGGAGTTCCTTTTAGGTATATGATTTATTGGCAGAAGCAGCAGTCCTATGCAGGTCAACTTGCCTATCTGTTGGTATGAGGAAGGATCCAAATGATGCATCCTAATCTTTAGGAGTTCTTCTACTAACACTTCAAATTCTACCAACACTTTTACTAAAAAACACTATACGGTCTAGATAAGCATCATAAATTTATTGAAAAAAGCTACTAACACTAACAAACTTACTAAAACTCTACAAAATTGAAATTGGCAAGCCATTGTTTACAGTGAACAATATTTTTAATAGAGTTTTAGTAAGGTTTTTAGTATTAGTAGCTTTACTCAAATTTATTTTTTAGTAAGTCGTGGACACTTTAGTCCAATTAACTAATACTAGGTAACAGAACTTTAAAAAACAATTACTTCCGGTAGTAATTGTTTGAGATAGACTGTAACAACTTTGTTTGAGATAGACTGCTTCCAGTAGTAAACTAACAGCATGTATAGACATCAGTGTGTTAGCATTACTTCGTGAAAATCTCTGATGATGTTCTCTTCGTCTGCCAAGGGTTTGTCTTATCTTTGGAGTCGGTGAAGCAATACTTTGTGTAAAGCAGCTTCTATGTTTCCCTTTTGATATTCATATCTTCCCAACATTGCTCTTGCTTCCTAAAAAAAATGAACTCTTAATCTTAAAAAAAAAAAGGGCGATAAATCTCTTTTTTCAGCCTTTAAATCAAGAGAAACAACATACAAAAAACATGAGTATGGGTAATCTTAAATATAGGATGGTTATTGCAAATGAGCCCATTTCTAAAACTTTTGAACTGGCACATCAACAGTAAACCCACTTATGAGATATTGAAATATTTCCACTTTTTTTATGAGTATAAAACAAAGCAAATAATAATGTTCTTATTTTGTGCGTCCAACCAAACAAAAGAAACATATTGAAGTGTTGTAGTGTCCACAACATATTGTGTAGTGTCCAAAACATAGTGTCCACAACAAATATCGTTTATCCCGATGTGTTGTAGTGTTTTTTGCGGATGAATATTTTCAACCATATTTAAAGTAAATTTTATTTATTCATTTTGAAGTTTAAGTATTTTCATGCACTATATTTTATTTTACGGTCTAACTTAATTTTTGTAAGATTGGGATGACATAGTTGAAGATTACAAAATTAAAGAGCAAATGATAAATACCACAACACTATTACCTTGAAGACATCCTAATAAGGTAATGGATTTCAAGTTTTAAATTTAAGATTTTTTTTGTTTGAATGTTTTAGATTGATTCATTTTAGTTTTTTGTTTTTATAAATATATAGGTGATTGTGTATGTTTTTCAATCACTCTTTGATCAAAGTACATATGTGTTGAAACATATACATTTTGAAAAGTGATGAAGAGAAGATTTGAAGATGTAGATGGCTAATGAAGACATGTTGAATTGCATAATATGGTTTTTGTGAAATATATACATTTTCATCTATATTAATAGGTCTTGATTGGTTTATGTTATTGATTTGAAACTGGAGGTTTTAAATGTATGCATGAGAGGTTTTATTACACGTTATTTGGTAAACGGTTAAACTGTTAGATTATCCCAAAAACAAGAGAAATTTTGTTAATTTTTTTTAAGTTTAATATTTAGAATAATTATTTATTTATTTTAATTGGTTTATGCTATTGATTTCAAGCTGGAGGTTTTAAATGTATGTTTGAGAAGTTAGGATGATTTTATTGAAGTTGTGACTTTATTGTTGGAATCTAGACAGAATCTGTGTATATTGTGTTGTTTGATTTTATTACAGGTTATTTGATAAACGGTCAAACTGTTGGATTATCCGAAAAATAGAGAAAATTTTACTAATTTTTTTTTAAGTTTAACACTTAGAATAATTATCTATTTTTTTCTTTTTAATTGATTTATGCTATTGATTTCAAATTGGAAGTTTTAAATGTATGCATGAAAAATTATGATGGTTTTAATTGAGTTGCGATTTTGTTGTTGGATCCAGGCAGAGCTTGTGTATATTGCGTTGATTGATTTTATTGCAGGTTATTTGGTAAACGGTCAAACTGTTGGATTATTCAAAAAATAGGAGAAATTTTGTCAATTTTTTTAAAAGTTTAATACTTAAAATAACTATCTATATATTATATTTTTTTTTCTTGATTTAATATTTTTTAGTATGGATTATTCATAATAATTTGAGATTTAAGAGAAATTATAAAATACACGAGTAATTTATAAAAAAAAATGATAGTAATGCGTCTATATAATATTTTAGCTCGCAGATTCAAAATGTATAAAAGACAAACTAAGTTTGAACGGCTAGAATTGCTCAGATTTTGAATCCAATAGTTTAGCTTCTTTCTCATTCCCGCCCATGGTTCTCATTCCTTCACAAACACGCAACGCCTATCCCTCACATAGCTCTGTCGCTTCTCCAACTGGAAGAATAGAACCACCTCTCTCCCCTTCTCTTAATTTCCCTTTTCTTTCTGTCAGCGCCTCTCGCCCCCTCTCTTACTTTCCATCCCGTCCTCGTCGCCCTACTTCCGTCGCCGCCGCCGCGCTGCTCCTCTTGCCCCCTCGCTTCCCTTTGTCGGAGCCTCTCTCCCCCTCTTAATTTCCGTTGACATTTTCCCTACTTTTGTCGCCGTCACTGCACCGTCCAAGACGTTGCAGCGCTGCCTCAGACGTTGAAGCACCGACATCACCGACATCACCGCCAGTCCTTCGTCGTCCACCACGTTCCTCCCACTGCCACCTTCTTTTGCCCACAGTCCTTTGTCGTCCTTCACCGCCAACCATCTCTGCAGCTGGTAAGCTCTTTCGTGTTCGTATGACAAATTTACTACTCACTCTGATTTTTTGTCCGAACCAAGTTCCAACATCTTTGATTTTCTTTCTGTTTGATTTTGGACATTTCTCTGTTTTAAGAGTAGGGTTTTCTTTCTTTGTTAGGTAATCAACCCAAAAAACCACTTACCTTTTCTCCCAAATTTTATTGGGTTTCCCTTGTCGCCGTCCACCGCTGCGTTCAAAACCAACTTCGGACTTCGGTATTTGTTCCCTTCTCTGTGTAACGAAACCGTGTGGGTGTGTTGATGCATTTTCTGTGTGCGTTGTGTGTGTGTGTGTGTGTGTGTGAGAGAGAGAGAGAGAGAGAGTTTTTGATTTTCATTCTACCCATTTGAGATTGTTTAGTTAAGGCTTTTTGCTGTTTGATTTAAAAACTAAATATAAAAGTGCTAAAGGAATTTTATTTAAACAAAGAATTTATTATTCTTAAGATTAAGATAAAATAAAAAGAAAGAAGTTTTAAATTAACTTTTTATAAATTTTAGTTAGGCTAGGTTTTAATTAAAATAGGCATTTTAGAGAACAAAATAAAATAAAATAAAATAATAGATTTTCAATTAAGCATTAAGCATTTTGAACAAATTTTGGTTTAAACATTGCCTTTATAAATTTTGCAAGTGTTAAAGTTATGAGATTTTTTGAGATAGAATAAACTAGATTATAATTTTTTTTTTATAAAAATTGGGCTTTAATTAGATTGGAACGAATTTTATGAAGATTAAATTTTAGATAAATCTTTTATCAATTAGGGAGTTTAAAATATAAATTTTTATACTAAAATAAGTATTGGCCATAATGGTGTAATAAAAATATTATATATGGAATTAGATCGGCATATGTTGTTGAAAACAGAGTGTGATAATGGTTGTAGCAATTTGTGGCACACATCAAATAGTGGTGTTATAGTTTACCACAACCTAAGATTACAAACATATGTTTATTGTATTGCTTACCCTTTCAATTGAATTTTTTTGGATTACAAACATATGTTCAAATTTGGATTGTTTAGTTAAGGCTTCATGCTGTTTGATTTAAAAACTAAATATAAAAGTGCTAAAGGAATTTTATTTAAACAAAGAATTTATTCCTAAGATTAAGATAAAATAAAAAGAAAGAAGTTTTAAATTAACTTTTTATAAATTTTAGTTAGGCTAAGTTTTAATTAAAATAGGCATTTTAGAGAACAAAATAAAATAAAATAAATTAATAGATTTTCAATTAAGCATTAAGCATTTTGAACAAATTTTGGTTTGAACATTCCTTTTATAAATTTTGTAAGTGTTTAAGTTATGAGATTTTATGAGATAAAATAAACTAGATTATAAATTTTCTTTATAAAAATTGGGCCTTAATTGAAAAGAATTTTATAAAGATCAAATTTTAGATAAGTCTTTTATCAATTAGGGAGTTTAAAACATAATATTTTTTTATTAAGATAAGTAATGGCATTTGTTGTTGAAGATAGTGTGTGATAATGGCCGTAGCAATTTGAGAAACACTTCAATCCTGAACCGCACCCTTAAAAGGAAACAAATATACTATGAATAGGGGAGACGAACATACTCTTCGATGAGGATTAGAAACTACCGTCGGCTTTGAAATTGAAATGTCAAATAAAAAATGTCGAGCTTAGGTTGTTTGCCTTGATTTTGAAGAGATTAAGCGATAAAAACTGGTTGCAAAAATGTGAGACGTGAGGTGGTGTAGTGGTTTTCAGTGGGAAAATCAGCGGAAAAAAACGAGAAAGCGTAGGAAAATGGTGTGGACGAATGGAAGTTGTAAATTCAATTTGTTTAATTATTATTTTTAAACTTGGATGGATCATTCTTTTTCAATCTTTGTGTGGATGTAGATTAGTTTCTTGAGAGATTGAGTTGTCCACAATTGTGACTTAGATTTGGATTCAGTTTGATTCGTACATTATAAGTAAAGGTCTAATTGTGTTGGTTTATTACTTTAAAGTTTTCTAAGATATTTTTTGTGCGCATTTTTTCTTTATTATCTTTCAAGTTGTGTTTTGTATTTTTATTTTTTTTGAGTTTATATTTGTATTTGTAAGGGGGTATTTCGCGTTGTTAGACTCTTTTAACAAGTTCTTAAGTTGCAATGTCAATTTGTTAAATTTGTTAGTGCCTTTCAGGACTAGTTATGTTCAGTAAAATAAAACTTGAAAAGAAATTAATTATTGAATGTATAAGTTATGTATTAAGAGTGGTACCAAAAAATATTAAATATGAGCATCAAATATTTTTTTGCTATATTTTTAGATACTTCTATTTTTGTCCCCTAATAATAGTTTGGTGCATCATCATGTTATTTTTCTTCATTAGCAATGTATGTTTGAAAAGTTAAAGAAAGTTTTATATTTTTTTACTTCTTTAAAAAGTTAAAGAAAGCTTTAAAGTAAGATCTCATCCCACAGTTCTTTAATTGTTATTTTTTTTTGTTATTATGCAATTATAGTTTGCATAGCTACTTTGCATTACAACTCTACAACTCAGCTGGAACAAGTTAACTGGCCATGGATAACATTGTGATTTTTGGTGGTCCTGGATAACATTGTGATTTTTGGTCATGTAAGTATTATTTACTAGTATATACTTTCTCTTATATATTAAGTATTATTTAATGGTTAATTAGACTAATGATAAAATGTTGTGACTTTTAGATGGATGAAGACTTAAGAAAAATTGTAATATGAGCTTCATTTATTTTAAATTTTTTTTCTTTTATTTACTCTACTTCTTATATTTAGACCTTAATGAGATTGCCAAGTAAGATTCATAGTTGCCTCTTCCCGGCCACTTCTCGACATTATGTTTCACTAGATATCCGTTCTCTTTCTTTGCTATTGAAATAGTAACGACATTATGTTTCACTAGATATCCGTTCTCTTTCTTTGCTATTGAAATAGTAACATCTCGAATAACATCATGCATACTAACCATATTTTCATCTCCACTATCCAACCATCCAACTACAGATAATATTTTTTTTAGACGCGATGACATGAATCAAAGGAGAGAGAGTGATAAAGTGGTTGAATGTTTATATATACACTAGTGAATTATTCGTGTTTAAAGATATTTTCTAGCTTAATATGAATCCAATATAATTTTATGCCGCTCTTTTAGTATTAAATTTAAAATTAGAGAATTTTGAATTAGGTCCTATTTAGAGGTATTATATTCCAATAAGTCCCAACTAAAGATTATGGTCTAATAAGTCTCAATTAAAAATTATATTCTAACAAGTTGTTTCTAATATTTTTATACAAAAATTACTCTTAGTCCTCTATAACAGTTTCACCAGCAAATTGCATACCCACCGCCACTACCACCAGATTGCCATCACTTCCCACCACTACCACCACCACCACCACCACCACCACCACTACCGCTATCGTCGCCACCGCCACCGCCACCGCCACCGCCACCGCTGTTGCCACCGCCACTGCCGTCGCCGCCGCCACTACCACCAGGTTCATCGGAGAAAGATAAGAAATCGAGAAGTTCTGATTCTAGATCTGAAATGTCTCATTTGTTATGAAATACCTCATTTTGAAAATGAGACATTTGTTCTGGATCTGAAATGTCTCATTTGTTAACAAATGTTTCGTTTTCAAAATGAGACATTTGTTATAAAATGTCTTATTTTAAAAATAAGACATTTCTTCATAATCAGGAAATGTGACATTTGTGTTGAAAAATTAAACATTTATTTTGAAAAAATGAGATATTTATTTTTAAAAATGACTCATATGACAATAAAATTAAACATTGTAACCAAGATCTAACAAAATGTCCCATTTTCTTTGCCTCCACTCTCAAACCCACCTTGATCTCCTCCACCACCATCCTTGTGTTCAAGTGTTGCTTCGCCATTAGCAAATGAGATGTTTCATCATGGATATTTTAATGTCTTATTTCACCATCAACAAATGAGACATTTCGGTATAAACAAGAAATAAGACATTATATCCTAGAACTAGAATCACGAAACTCCACAAACGAAACACAAATTCAAAAAAACATCAAATGGAAGGAGAAGACTTATTATTCAATCAGGAAGTAAAATTTTCAAATCTCAAAGAAGAAAAAAAGGATATGATCATCTTCACAAGGTTAAGCTTGTAATGAACAAAAGAGGCAGGGCAAGCAAGGTGTTAGTTCTAGGCAACCCAAGAAGGGAGGTGAATTAGGTCTTAAAAAGATAATAACAATTTTAAAAACTTTTTTTAAAATATTTTAATATTGCAAATAAATATACCAAGTATAAATAAAGAATAAAACAATGCAAATATTAAAGAGGTTAGGAATAGAGAAAATAAACCAAACACCAAGATTTATAGTGGCTCGACTTCTTCCATGCCTATGTCCACTCCTCAAGATTTTCTTTGAGAATTTCACTAAGTCAGAATGCTTATAGGTGCATTCAAAATATTTTACAACTATAAGACGATTTTACGAAAAACATACCCTTATTTTTCTTCTAATCTCATGAGTTTTTTTTTATGAGATCTACCCACTCACTCAAAGAACAAAGGGTGACTTACCATTGGATACAATAAATGGGATGATTTAATGAGTATTACTCACTCTCTTTACAGAAATAATTGGCAATAAATGAGAAATAAAGAGAAGAGATACAAGAGCTGGAGTTATGAACAATAAATGAGAGCTTAAAGGGTTTTGACTTCGAATCAAGCAAACAGTGATTATAGGATTTCAAATGTTTTAAATGCTGAGGAGTAATTTCTTATATAAGCTCTTGAGGTTTTGTGACCGTTGGAGGTAGGCCAGGGTATTAAATGCCAAAAATCCAACCATTGATCTCTGCCGCGTATTTTGAATTTCGTCGCAGGTGTCAACACATTTGCTTTTGGGTCGACAAAAAACGTCTAGGGCATGGTTCTTCAAGTGTTGGGTCGACTCAGTTCTTTTGTGGTGTCGACACGATTTTTACATTCTTCTCACCAACACAACGGTATCGACACTAATGGTTTTGGTGTCGACTCAATTTGTTCTTCAGCTTTTTGGAGGGGCTTTTTCGTGTCTACTCATTTTGCCTTTGATGTCGACAGTAAAAAGTATTAGAACTTTGTGAATTCATTGGTCATTGAATTTCAGAATTCAATAGCAGAATTCAATTGCAATTGAATTGGCCATTCATTTAGCAATTAAATCATAGAAATCAATACCATTCATGGTTATTGATTCTCCTGTAACCCCCTCCATGATTGACTGTCTATTTATGTTGTCATTCCATTCAATTTTCAGAGGCAGAGAAAAAGAGAGAGAAAGAGAGGAAACCACAGAGAACAACAGCAGAAAGTACAGAAAAAAAAAACACAGCAGAGATGAGAAAGGAGATATACAATTCTGAGATTATATTACAAGCTGTAAGAGAGAGAAAGACAGACGGAGTACGTTCGTAGTCGATCCTTGGTGGTGTTTCAACGATCGTGTAGCTGTTTTATCCTGGGAGAGTGACGCCGGTGGAAAACCTACAACACTCTCGGTAGGCGGTGAATTATTCTTAAGGAAGCTGCGATTGCAGGACTCGGTTTGCATATTCTATTCCTGTTATTTCTGTTGTTTCATTTTCCTGTAATTTCAGTTTATTGTAATTGTTAAAAGTTAATAAAAATGTATTTTCTAGATCACTGAGTATGTATATTTTTTATTATGGCGTTGCATTTCTCCCAGCAATCTTAAGAATGAGATTGGCCTCCAACAAAAAGTGCAGGAGCCCTCACTGACTTTGTGTCGACTCAATTGAACTTTTGTGTTGACTCAAAATTTTTTTAGGTGGGTTCAGTAATTTTATGTAGACTCTCCTTTAATTTGTGTCAACTCACAAAATCTGTAGGCGGCCATGGTACTTTTGTGTCGACTCATTTGCAATTTGTGTAGACTCTTTTTTAGTACAGAGAGTCTCGGCTCTTTTGTGTCGACTCAAATTTTATTTGTGTTGACTTAAAGTTTTGATACCTGTAACATGTTCAACAAATATGCTAAGGTGTCAGCTCATTTGCTCAAAAGTGTTGACACACTTGAGATCTTCAAGTATCCTTAACCTTAATGTGTTGACTCAAATATCAATTAGGGTGAACACAAAATATTCTCATTCAAGAATACTTAAATGTCAATCCATTTGAGAGATCAGTAATCTCATATAGCTAAATGTGTCAACTTATTTATCATTTTGTGTCCACATTACCATTTTGAAAATTGTAAATATTATCCTTTTAAAGCAATTTATTTTTCAAAAGTAATTTATAAAAATCATCAAAATTTAAATAAAAAGTCCTTGGGCTAACATAAGGTGATAGATCTGATCTACTTCCAGGAGGATAGGCTCCACGACGTTGTGTCGGATGAGCTCGAACCTCGAATTCCTGAAATGGTGTGCCACATTCTCTTTTTGTTTGATGGAGAAATTGTCGACGACGATCACCCTGTTCCCTTTTGCAATCAGATGGTCCACGAGGTGGCTTCCGAAGAACTCAGCTCCGCCGGCTACAAGGATCCTCAGACCCTTTCGTTTGAGCCTTAACGACACCTTGCCACCCGAACTATACGATTGTAACCCTGGTTCTGGTAGAAAACCACAGTGATAAGGGTATATTTGTAACACTTCGATCCTTCACATGGTAACAATATTGTCCTCTTTGAGTAAAGCCTCTTAGGGATGGCCACGAGGCGGGTTTTTTGCGGGAAATGCATAATCCACCCTCGCCCCCGCCCCCGCCCCCGCATCGGATAGGGTTTTTTTACCCCGCACCCGCACCCGCACCATCGGGTAACTCGAAATCCGCGGATAACCCGAATATGCTGTCACATTTTTGCTATGCAGTTTAAAACATGAAAAATATTAAAAATATTAATAAGAATTTTATTATTTTAATATAAAACAAATTATAAGAAATAAAAATAAATATATCTCATTCAAAACATTAAAAAAAATATAAAACCAACCCAATAATAAATATTTGAAACCAAATCAAGTATTTAAACTTACAACACATACTTGAAAATTGGAACAAACTTTCAAATGTTAAAGTTTACAAACCCAAATATAATCAAATGACAATTATAAAATCTAAACTATTCATAATCATAACTTTTTGAAACATTTTTCTCTCCTTGATCATCATAGTTATTGTGTTACCTTCCACCATAATTGAGGAACCTACAACAATTAAAAATAATAATGAATAACCTACAACAAATAAAATCTCAATTCTCAAATGTATATTTGGAACAAACTAATTTCAATTATTAAAGTTTACAAACCCAAAAATCATCATGTAGGAAATTATAAAATCTAAACTATTCATCACTTCCTGTAATATTTTCTTCTCATGAATATCATAGACATCTAGAATTGATTGACTTGTGCTACCTTCCCACCATAGTTGAAGAACCTACAACAATTTTGAAAATAATCAATAACTTACAACAAATAAAACTCAAACTTTATTTCAACGATTAAATAAATAAATTATTTAGTTACCTTTAATTTGTCTCCATAACCAATTTTGTATACACATCAATGCTTTCATTGTCTTTGGATGAAGTCGGTTATGGTGTGGAGTTAACAATTTTCCACTAGTGCTAAAGGCAGATTCTGAAGCAACAGTTGAAACTGGAATAGCCAAAATATCCCTTGCAGTGCGTTGCAAAATCGGATACTTTAGTCCATTTGTTCGCCACCAACCCAAAATATCAAAGTCATGAGTTCTTGGTAACACTCCATCCTCAATGTAATGATCCAACTCCATCTTGATTTTGGCTCTCACTCTATTACAACTAACAAATATATCAAAACTAGAGAGAGAGTCTTTTATCCCAAATTGAGGACCTTCTACCACATCGTGAGATGAATAATTATCACTACTTGACCATTTATCATTTTTTTTAGAGTTGTATTCCTCAAGTAAATTGTAACAAATGTCCCTAATCTTGTCAATTTCATCATAAGCCATCTCACCATAAATCATAGAAAAAAACCATTCTAACAACTTCATCTTATATCTTGGATTTAAAACTGCGGCAACACCCATGATGCCACGAACTACATTCCAATACTTCTCAAATTTGTTCAACATACTTGACGCCATCTTTCTAATTAACTCATTCAGACAAGTGATCCATTGAGACAAAACAATTTTTAAGCCACATATCTTGGAAAAATATATGTTAACCGTATGATAGGTAGTATCGAAAAATACCGTAGTCGCATTATAAAAAAGCTCTAACCTCCCACAAATATCTTTTGCAATCTCTCAATCATTCTCACTTGGCATGTAATCATAGGACGAATCACATTGTTTCAAGCGAAAAAAGACATCTTTGTAAATCAAAGCAGTAGAAAGCATCAAGTATGTAGAATTCCTACGTGTCTTACAATCAAGAGCCAACTCTTTAGTGCATGAAACACTCAAATGTCGGGCGATTTTTACAAATTTTTGCTTTCTTTTAGGTGACGCAGTCCAAAAGATAACACTATCCCGAACTCTTTCAATTCCTTCACCGATGACATGCAAGCCATCTTGAACAATCAAATTAAGAATATGGATAGCACAACGCATATGCAACAATGATCCATCTAAGATAAGTGAACTACGTTGAAATTTATCCAAATAATCTTAATCATGCCATCATTTGTAGAACAATTATCCAAAGTGACAGTAGATAACTTTCTATTAACATTCCATTCAATCATGCAATCAACAAGAACATCAGACAAAACTTCCTTTGTGTGCAGAGAAGGTACATGAATAAACCTAAACAAATAAATTAAATAATTACAATATGAAATAAGTAATAAGTAATGACAAAAAAATTAAAACATAAAAATAAATAATTACCTCATAATTCGGCTTTCTAAATTCTAAGAATCATTTATGCAGTGCGACGTGACAACCATAAAACCTCGCTTTTTGTTGCTAGAAGTCCACATGTCAGTGGTGATTGCAACTCGACTTGAATTTTTCCCCACTTCCATGAAAACACTCTGTCTTTTTTGATAATATATTTTGAAAATGTCTCTCTTCAATGTGTTTCTAGAAATAATCTTAAACAATGGTTGAAGGGTAATTGAATATTTTTTAAACTCTACGTGCTCAACCATAGTAAGAGGATGCTCATGCAAAACAACTATATTAGCAAGCTCTTTCCTTGCTACATTTTCATCAAAATGATAAGGATTAATACTTGCTTTTCCATTCACCTTGTTCTGTTCTCTAACTAAAATTTGTTGCCTCATATCACCAATATCTTTAAACATTCATTTGGGACATTTTTTGAAATGTTCATACAAATGATTAGTCCCTTGTCTACTATTACCCAAGTATAATTTTTCACAGTAGTTACATTCTGTTTTATCTTTTCCATCAACTTTTTTCTTTTTAAAATAGTTCCATACTACTGAAATTTTTCTTCCTTTACCAATTTCTGATGGCATTTCATTTGGACTTGAAGAAGGAGTTTCCTTACAATCTTTATTGTTATTAGTCTTATCCAACGGAGATTGAGAGGAAGGAGTGATGATAGGCTCAGGAACTGACTCAACTTGAATATAATTTGAACCCGATAAATAATTTTGATCTTCCATTTTTGATTATTTAAAAAAAACATAATTAAAACCTAATTGGAGGTGAAACAAAAACTTAGCAAATTAAAAAAAATACAAACTCGGTGGATTTATTAATCAGCAAATAAAAAAAAATACAAACATAAAATCAGATTTTTTAATTAATAAAAAAACATAGGAACTCATTAATAAAAAACTGGGTCCAATGCTTGGGTTAGGTTCAATATAGCGAATGTTTGTAGAGTTAGGATTTTACGTTTCTATCCTTGTCGTTGTTTGTTTATTTTGTTGTCCATTCATTTTTTGAGCAATCAAACAGCGCTTAAGGTTATTGTATTGAGTGAATTTATAACTCATTACCTGGCTTGTGAGAATCATCACAGCATTTGTGCGATCTGTTTAAATAAGATTGCGCTTCAAGAAACTGCTCTTGTAAAAGGTTGTGATCACTCTTACTTGTTTGTTTGAATCAACTGAGGCAACAAAAAATAATAGGAACTATGAAGATCGGTAAAGACATACGGCGACAAAGAGAGAGATATACGATGGAGATTGGCAACAAAGTCACGATCAACGACAAACAGCAATGAACGATGATGAACGGCAAAGTTCAGCAACGAATGATGAAGATCGGCAACAAACAGTGACAAACGACGACGAACGGTGAAGATCGACGACGAACGACGAAGGTAAGTGGCAAATATCACACTCTCACAGTCTCACTGAGTTTATATTTTTTTGATTTAGGTTTAGCCGTTTAGGGGAAGTCAAGTGAAGTGGCAAGTGTAGCGTTGGGATTTATGGGTCAAAAATAAGGAAATTTAAAAGATATTTTGAAAAATATTTTAACACATTGAAAATTAAAATTTGAAAATCCCTTTTTATTGACAATAAAGTCGCTACTTAGTTTTTGAAAAAAACTAAGAAAAATAAAAATGTCTACTGGTCTTGAAAACGTTAACCAGAGAAAATAGTTCGGGGACTAAGGTACGAATCGGAGAGGGTATTAGGCATCCCGTTTGTCCAACCATAAGGTTGGCCTCTACTAATCATCATTGGTTCTTTAGTAGAATTTCTTAAATGCATGTAAATAAAGAAAGTGGAGCCAAAGGGAGAACATCTAAAATCATGTATGAAAAATACATAACATATGTACATAATACTCCAAAATAAGTAAGTATCAAAAGAAAAATTTCAAATCCTATAATATGCAATTTCTATCTAAATGATACATGGAGCACACCCGCATGCCATTTCATAAAAATAAACTAACAAACATGATTTGCGTGAAAAAATAAAAATATGGTAGAAAATGCTAGAATCACCTAAACATGAATTATTAACAAAACAAATTAAACGATTCTAAACATGCATTCTAAAGAAAAATAATCAAAATATGCATATTACAAAAATGAACCGAATTAGCATTAAAGAAAAACTAAATGTAAAAAAAATGCATAAAAATTAAAAGAAAGCTTATTAACAAAGAAAAATAAGAGCTACATGAAAAAGAGAATTTAAAAATTTAAGGAAAAAGAAAATAAAGAAAAATATGTTATAACGGAAAAGTTAGAAAATATTCATTTAAATTACCAAAAGAAAACCTAACTACTCACCTAACTAATCTCATTGTAAGAAAATTACATTTAAAGGTGAAAATTAGTTTAAATGACTTTTTTATGATTTTTGAGTTTAAGAAAGAAAAGAAAGGATAAAATCAGATAAAATATTACGAAAAGAAAATAAAATTTTAAAAGAAAGAAAATATGACATTATAAGGAACTTTAAAGCTAGTGATAAAAAATAAGAAAAAGAGAATGAAATGTTAGCAAAAGAAGCTACATTAACCTTAAAAGAAAAGAAAATGTAGAAAACCAAAAGCTAGAAAGAGAAGAAAATAGAATAGAACATTAATATTAATAAAAAGAAAAGGAGACTTAAAAAAGAAGAAAAGAAATTAAAGTTACATCGCAAGAAAAGAGAAGAAAAAGAAATAAGATGCTACAAAATTACACTACTATTAAAGAAAAGAAAATAAAAACTAGAAAAGAAATATTAAGCTAGAAATAAAATAGAATATTAAACTAATGTTACAAGAAAGAAATAAAAAAAAGAAGTGACTAATGCATTATATTAAGCTAGAAGAAATAAGACGTGAAAAAAAAATAAAATTATATTATAAGAAAAAGAAAGAAAAAAATAAATGCTAAAAAGAATTACATTACTACTAAATGAAAATTAAGAATTAAGATGGAGCATTTAGTTAATGGTACAAGAAAAGAAAATAAAAAACTAATAAACGAAAATTAGACTAATTAAAAGGAAAGAAATGTAATTAATGTTAAAACATAAAAGTACTAATAGAGAAAGCACTAAATTAACATTCAAAGAAAATTAACAATTAAATGGGTGCAATATTGGCAATTGCAACCATTTTCATATAAGTATTTTGATTACAACAATTAACAACATTGTCGAGTTGTAATTGTTAGAGATATATTAGCATTATCTTAATGAATTAGTTGAATGTATCAAGGAATTAAAATAAAATAAAAATGAAATAGCCTATAAATGAAATTAACAACAAACTACAAATTACATTACGTCGAATATAAATGAAATTGCAGAATTTGAAGATGAATATTAACCCGACCACCCCAAGAGAGAGAAATGGAGTTTAGAAAGGTCGAGGGTTCAAACAAGGTACCTATGTTACCGGGAAATCCTCAAGTCGGTAGAATGAACTCCAATTGTCCAATCCTCGGATGGTGATCCAAACTATGGCTTCAAACACAGGTATTGGAGGTTCGGGACTCAGAATTTCAGCAGGGCTTCGGCATCGGAGCTCGGGATCACTCGATATATCAGCAGAGTCTCTCTCACTTAAAATTCGTACTGAAAACGTACGCTGAGGTACGGTATTTATTGAATTCTTCAACCAATGAGATGTTGCCACGTTTTGAGACACGTCAGGCTATTTGAAGTTGGCGGTCGCCATAATGCAAGTTGGCGGTCGCCATGTTTTTGAAAGGTTCTATAAAGTTTTATGACGGTCGCCACAATAGGAGTGGGCGGTCGCCATGATTGAAGATGGCGGTCGCCACTTTGGGCTAGGGTTTGTACAAAGTTCTATGGCGGGCGCAACAATACAAGTTGGCGGTTACCTTACTTGGGTAGCAAGTTTCAATGGTTCAACAAAATTTCATTGGTTTGAAGGTTCCAGGTTCAAATACCGAGCTTGGATCACATCCCGATGATCGAACTAAGGCCATATTCTACCTGTTTTCATCATCGGATTCACCTAAGATTAGGCGTGGTCAAATTGGGGTGTTTACAGTTGCTACTCTTTGATATAACTTGCATAAAACATGTTATATCAAAGACCCAGAGACAACAACCATTTGACCGTGCCGTCAATCTTAAGCCATGAGCACACAATCATTTGTATGATGCTGGTCGTACTCGAATTTTCATCGAGCTGCCTACGTACCCCTTTGCTAGGGATCAGACCAAAACGTAGTTCACGGGGCAAAATGCGAGATGCAATGATAAGGAACGTGATGCTAACATGAATAAATGCTAACATGATGCAGACATTTACATTGTAGCACAGATATAATGCAAGAGGGTTCTGATGTCATAACACATATCAACAAGAGGATCAACCAGTTTTAGGTTGTGAAAGGACCGATGAATCAGTTTAAGGTTGTGAGGAGGACCAACGAATCAGTTTAAGGTCGTGAGGAGGACCGACGAGTAAGTTTAGGGTCATGAAGAGAACTGACGAGTCAGTTTAAGGTCGTGAGAAGGACCGACGAGTCAATTTAGAGTCGGTTTAAGGTCGTGAGGAGGACCGATGAGTCAATTTAGGGTCATGAGGAGGACCGACGAATCAGTTTAAGGTCGTGAGGAGGACCAACGAGTCAGTTTAAGGTCATGAGGAGGATCGACGAGGTAAACATCAAATTGATAGGTTAAGTCAGGATTTTAAGAACGCAAGACTTAAAAGTAGGTTTATCGAAAATGAGACTGAAATGATCGGAAGCCAAGTTACGGCTGAAAACTTTGATTTATCGGGACGAAAGATTGCAAATTAAGACCTAAAAACAGGACAGGGCACGAGATAAGGATAATTAAAGCCAATTTATGACTTAGAATTTAATTTTATCAGGGAGAAAGCCATGAATTAATAGGACGAGTTAAGACCTAAAAATCCGAGACAATGCATGAGATAAATAATTTAAAAGCCAAGTTACGGCTTAAATTTATCGGAGAAAAAAGTTACGAATTAATAGGTCGAGTTAATACCTAAAAATTCGGAATGAAGTGTGAGATTAAAAACTAAGTCATGGTTTCGAATTAGATTTATCTAAAAGGAATCATTGTCAAAAATAAAAAAAATAAAAAATAAAAAAAAATAAAATTTAAGAAAATCCTTCTTTGAAAAAACACACAAAGTTTTGAAACTAACAAAATATTTTAAAAAATGTACACAAAATAACTCACCACAAGGAAAATTTATTTATGCATTATTATTTTTCTTTTTTATTTTATTTTATTTATTTATTTATTTTATTTATTATTTATTATTTTTTTATTTAGATTATTTATGCTAATAAGGTGCGCAAAAAAATGCTAAATAAAATAATAATAAAACAAACAAAACACACGCCCAAACGGTCCCTTAAGAAACCTAAAATACCATAATGAAATACTGGCATGATGTGACCCTTGACAACTTGGCGGTCGCGAAGCCCAAACCCCTCGAAAGTGGCGGCCGCCGGATAAGATCCCCTTGAACCTGGCCGTCGCCATAAAACATTTGGGAAAGTCGACGGTCGCTAACATTGAAGATGACGACCTTCAACTCCTGGCGCGCATAAGGCCCCTTGAGGCGCGCGGGTGTGGCTCATTCTTCACTATTCAATTCTCTCTCTAGCTCTCTCACACTCTCAGACTCTCTCTCGTCTTTTCTCAGCCTCCCCCTTACTTTTCCTTGTGAGAACCTTACTTTATCACACGATGATCACCCTTCTGTTTGTGATCCCTTTTCTCTTTATGGCGGGTCAGGGTCAGGGAGACGATGACCTTGGGGCACGACGG
>JAOTRH010000025.1:12250290-12291156 GCA_034768845.1 Heliamphora exappendiculata | reverse complement strand
CTTAAAAAAGCTAACAACGTTTTGTTATTTTATATATATATATATATATATATATATATATATAATAAAGGAATCATCTCCGATAAAATAAATTTAGAAAATCAAAAAATTTAATAAAAAAAAAATCACTAAAAACATAAATAAATTACTTTATTTTGACATGCTTCTGTCTTTTTCAGATTTGTTTTCATATGTTGGTAAAAAAATCTACTTTTAACGGGAGAAAAATTAAAATGTATATAATTTTATTAGATAATAATTTTTTACTAAAATAAAAATAAATTAATTAAATAAGTCAATAATAATTATACCAAATTAAGTCTAAAACTGCATAATAATCAACTTTGTGGTGGGCCATTTCAATTTGTGATGGAATTGTTAGATCAACTAACTGAGATGTCGACAGAAAAAGTCATTCCATGACTAATTCATAAGTAAGCTTTAATATCACGCTTCTTTCGCTGGTGGCAAATTAATAGGGTAATATGTAAGACTGGGGGAGTAAATTCTCCCTCCGAGACAGAATATCATCATAATCGCCTGACAGATATGGGACAACATGACAGTTTTTTCTCTCTCTCTCTCTAAGTATTTTTTTCTATATATACCCTTCTATCAACAGAGGACGTGCATTATATGAGGGTTTTTTTTGTTTTTTTTTTTGTTTTTTTTTTTTTTTTTAATGTTAAAACAGATTTGAGTGTCGAAAGCATTTTTTTCAACCACCGGTCAAAAATTTATTTTGCAGAAATTAAATAAAAAAAAAGTGTGGAAGGACAATCAGTTATTTTTTTTATTTGAATAGATCGTTCAACTCACTAAATAAATAAAATTTATGGATCAACACTGACGCCGTATGTGAGAACGCTAAAGCTCGGCAAGGTAGAAGATCCAAGCCTCTCTGCTTTTTGACTTTTGGTTTGGTATTCTCTCAACTCACTTCCTTTGGAGACTGGATTTTATGTTCTCCCGCTACAGATGGTGCACAATATTGGGGCTATATTGGGGCTAAACCCAAAGATTTGGATTTT
This sequence comes from Heliamphora exappendiculata, assembly GCA_034768845.1. Lineage (NCBI taxonomy): Eukaryota > Viridiplantae > Streptophyta > Magnoliopsida > Ericales > Sarraceniaceae > Heliamphora > Heliamphora exappendiculata. Next base: position 12,290,125 of record JAOTRH010000025.1, on the reverse strand, counting down.
TTCTCTCTACACAAAGTAGTGTCAGAGGTTGCCAACCCCCTATGTTGTCTCAGCGTTCTTCCCGTTTTTCTCTCACTACCCACGGTTCCCCACCGTTTCTCTCTCTCACTACCGCTGGTTTATGAGCACCAATAAGTGCAAGGCCCATGATTTTAGTAAAAACAGGGGGCAGGGGGGGCTAACGGGTTCTCTCCGACGACCCGCGTTTGGCACAACGACCAGGTAAAAGTTAGGCACGGCTTGTCTTGGCTCGAGCGCAGTTGTTCGGCGCTGCATCACCCCAACTCGACACATCCACTAATCCAGCCGTACGGAATTACGTAGCTCGGCTCTTCAGCTGAACTAAGAAGCTCAATGACATTATTTCTCTAAAGGGGTAATGGGTCAATGACATTATCTCTCTAAAAAAGAGGCAAATGTGAGAAGCTCGGCACCAATCTATGGAAGCTCGGGGGTATGACTTTGACAACACAGCACCGATCCACCTCTTCAGAGCACGGTATCTCGGCCTTACCTGCCGCCCATGATGGCATCTCGGCCTTTTCATCTTGGAGTTCGGCACTGGGGCACGAAGCTTGGTGGCTCGTCCTTACATCAACAACCCAGCTCGGCCCTTGGCGTTTTCAGCTTAATTGGTATTTTGGTATTTCGGTTGAGCATTTGCTCAACACTTTGGCAATAGTTTTGTTCGGCCTTTACTCAGTTCGGCTACATTTTTGTTCGGCCTTTGCTCAGTTCGATAGTATTTTGTTCGGCAATGCTCGGTATTTGTGCAGCGGTTTAGCTCGGCGATTTTTGGCTAGGAGAAAGGGAATAACAGGCTTTGGCGTAGCTGTTCGGCCCTATGGGACAACCACCACAGACTAGTGTTCTCTCTCAAACGGTACTTCAGCTTTCAGTTTGGCTTTGGGTTCTCTTAACTTGCATGTTCAGCACCGGTGCTGAACTGCTGCATCTCGGCAACCCTTGGTTATTTCATCTAACGTACGACAATTTAGACAAAATGACAGATAGAAAGACACCAACAACAAGAGAAAGCGCGACATGCTACATCCAGCTGAAATAGTTGACGCAGTGACTCATGCTTTTGCGGGTCCGAAGTTGCGCAACAGTCGCTCAAGCTGAAGACCACGGCAAGGTTCTTTACTATTCACTCAACAATTTTTCACCAGGCAGAATGTTACTCAACGGAGTTCGGCACTGCGTGCTATTTCCAGGATCAATTATGTTGTAGTGGGATCCACGTGGCACTTAGTCATGTCCTATTATTTGATTGTTATCGTCTCGGCTCCTCAAATGGTCCATCTCTGGGATTTCTAGCTTGGCAATTCGTCCACGCGTCGCTTCGGCACCACAGCATCACTTCGGCAATGTAAGAAAGCACATTTTTCGCATCTCGGCGACACCGCTGCACTGGAACTCAGTTTTCTCGGCTGTGGCTCGACCCAAAACTGATGATCCTTTCAACTCTCTGGTTGGTACTTCAAGATCGCACCTCGGCCCATGTGGATTACTCGCCAATCTAGTTTTGTTCCTCTATCTCGCTTTTGGCATTTAGCTATTTGTTTCATTCACTTTCAACTTTATTATATTTCTATATTTCTTATCAAAAACACATACGTAGGCATCATATGCCGTGTACCAAAGCATAGTTCGGCGGCTTGCTTTGCATCTACATGGTTGGCACCATCTCATCGGCACTTTGGTAACTCACTGTGTTCGGTTTCCAAGTTCGACAAATGGCGCAGCTTGGCGATGAAAGTGGCGGATCTGCCCACTTTCATCCGGATTGATCGAATTTTTACTTACATGGCCTCGATCTGTCCAACCACCATAATCTCGGCACACTGCGGTTCGGTTCGTATACTTGTATATGTTCCGCAAACTCGTTCAGCAACGGTGGTCTGCTAAGCAAAAAACCCTAGCTTAACCTAGGTGCCGAGCCTAGCTCTCGGTTCTCAACGAAAAACCCTAGCCTAGTTTAGGTGCTGAGTCCAGCTCTCGGTCATCAGCAAAAACTCTAACCTAGCCTAGGTGCCGAGCCTAGCTCTCGGTCATCAGCAAAAAAGCCCAGCTCTCGGTTCTTAGCGAAAAATCCTAGCCTAGCCTAGGTGCCGAGCCTAACTCTCGGTCATCATCAAAAAATTCTAGCCTAACTTAGGTGCCAAGCCTAGCTCTCGGTTCTCAGTGAAAAACCTTAGCCTAGTCTAGGTGTCGAGCCCAACTCTGGGTTCTCAGCGAAAAGCCCTAGCCTATCCTAGATGCCGAGCCTAATTCTCGGTCATCAGCAAAAAATCCTAGCCTAGCCTAGGTGCCGAGCCCAGCTCTCGATTCTCAGTAGAAAGCAACATAATAGGTGTCGAGCCCAACTCTGGGTTCTCAGCGAAAAGCCCTAGCCTAGCCTAGGTGCCGAGCCTAGCTCTCGGTCATCAGCAAAAAATCCTAGCCTAGCCCTAGCCTAGCCTAAGTGTCGAGCCCAGCTCTCGATTCTCAGCGAAAAATCCTAGCCTAGCCTAGCTCTCGGTCATCAGCAAAAAAGCCCAGCTCTTGGACATCAGCAAAAAACCCTAGCCTAGCCTAGGTGCCGAGCCCAGCTCTCGGTTCTCAGTGAAAAACCTTAGCCTAGCCTAGATGTCAAGCCTAGCTCTTGGTTATCAGCAAAAAATTCTAGCCTATCCTAGGTGCCAAGCCCAGCTCTCGGTTCTCAGCGAATAATCCTAGGCTAGCCTAGGTGCCGAGCCTAGCTCTCGGTCATCAACAAAAAATCCTAGCCTAGCCTAGCTCTCGGTTCTTAGCGAAAAACCCTAACCTAGCCTAAGTGCCGAGCCTAGCTCTTGGTCATCAGCAAAAAATTCTACCCTAACTTAAGTGCCGAGCCTAGCTCTCGGTTCTCAGCGAAAAATCCTAGCCTAACCTAGGTACTGAGCCTAGCTCTCGGTCATCAGCAAAAAACTCTAGCCTAGCCTAGGTGCAGAGCCCAGTTCTCGATTCTCGATTCTCGGTGGAAAACCCTAACCTAGCCTAGGTGCCGAGCCTAGCTCTCGGTCATCAGCAAAAAACCCTAGCCTAGCCTAGGTGCTGAGCCCAGCTCTCGGTTCTCAACGAAAAATCCTAGCCTAGCCTAGGAGCCGAGCCTAGCTCTCGATCATCAGCAAAAAACTCTAACCTAGCCTAGGTGCCGAGCCCAGCTCTCGATTCTCAGTGGAAAGCAACATAATAGACTGGTCTTCACGCCAAAGGATTGAGGCACATGCAGCTTCCACATCCTTCTGAAGAAGCATGTAAAAGGTGGGGGCTACTGTGGGGGAGTAAAAACTCCCTCCCATACAGAATATCATCATGATCCCCATCCCATTCTGACAAGGATGGAACAACAGGGCAGTCTTCTCTCTCTCTCTCTAAGTATCTCTCTCTACATATACCTCCTCTCTCAACAGAGGAGGGGGGCTGGGCATTACATGAGTTTTCTCTCAATATTGGAGCTGATTTGGGCATCGGAGGCCTTTCCTCCGGCCACCGATCGGGGATTTATTTTGCAGGAATCAAGTAAAAAATGTGTTGGAGGACAATCAACTATCTTTCTCATTTTGGTGAATTATTCAACCCACTAAATAAATAGAATTTATGGATCAACACCGTACATAGACGATGCTATGTGGTATTTTTAATAAATAAATAATAATAATTTATACAAAATTAGTCATTTTTTATCTCTTAACTACCAAATAAAAGTAAATTATAATATTTTTACTATAAAATTTATCGCTACTGTATTAAATAGAAATACTATATTAACTTATCACATAGTACTTTGAATACACCGAATAATTACTCTTTGAAAACGTTGCATTAATAATGATTAATTAAGATTAGTCATGCACATGAATTAACCATGCTTCACATATAGTCATGGCCTCGCAGGAAGAAGAGTAAGGATGACAATCAAGACAAGTTCCTCATTCTCATTTTTTATTTAACCTAGATGGGAATAGAGAAAAATATTAGAGAAATAACGAGAAATTGGATGCGAGCATAGGTATTTTAGAAATATTTTATAAGATTTTAGTGAGTGATACTAATAAAAGTTATAGATAATATAATAAATAAAAGATAGTATTTGATGAATTAATATAATTAAAAATATAAAATATAAATAGAGATGAAAAATAAGATATAAATATAATATTTTTATATTTTAAACTTATTATTTTTTTAAGAAATATATTTATACACGTATTTATATTTTTAAAATATTTATTTTATGTAATTGGGGACGAAACTGAAGGAAACATGGCCGGAGAAACACTTATTGTCCTTATCCTGTTTGTTATGGGGGCAAAAATAATCCATATATAATAGAACAAAAACGTGCGAGAACGGAGAAAATCGTTATCCCAAGAAGAGCCTTTCCTAGTTGGGAGAAGGGTGGCTCGAGCTGGCAGTACGCTGTGCTCTTAATAGGCTTGGCTCTTGGACATAATTTTATAATCGGAGTCATTTATTATATAGAATTTGAATAATTTATCTTTTGATCAATCTCGGTGAATTTTTTATTCATGCAAAAATTAAAGTTAATTCAATATATTTAGATATATAATTAAATTACATTTAATTACAAATAAATGAATGATAAATGTAATTTTAATAAATAATTAACTAATTGTTTTGCGATCACATGAATACAAATATCGAATCAACTTTAATCTTTTGTAAGAATATTAAACTCAACGAACTCTACATAATGAATAAATCTGATCATAAAAATACATTTAGAAGCAAAACCCACTAAAAATACATATTATTCCTGGCACAACAAGCACCCTCGTCCTCCTTAGATGAGCTTGAAGCATAAGCTACTCTTAAGTATCTTAATTTTGAGGGAATAAAGACCATTCTTGAGTAACTTATATGAAGATGAAAAATGGTATAAGTTTTAAGAATTTTCAAGACTTTATTTTATAAATCCAAGATGAACTTGGAATCATTCATTTTGTTGTTCCTACTGAGATCATTTATATATGTTATAATTCAGCTTAATCAGACACTAATAGATGCAATAATAAAGCGCATCTTATTTTATAAACTGAACGATTAAAACTTCAACATTTTATTTTTAGCTTAAATTATGTACTTTATAAAATAAAATACAATTTGTTCATATAGATATTAATATTCGATCAAACTAAACTTTTGCAAGAATAATATTCTCTACAACATATTCGAGATGAACAATTCAAATTATTATTAAAAGGCAACTTGTGCTGAAAAAAATGAAGTATTAAAAAGTCTTAAGCAAATGAGTGTAGAGAATGAAAATACACCCTCATCATGCCATTGAAACCTCAATTGTTTATTACCCCCTACTTCCATGTCATCACTATTGCCATCTCTAGCGATGTCTGTCTACAATTTTTATTTTTATATCTATTTTGCCAAATAGGTCCAAAAAATTCCAGTAATTATAACATTAAAAGGAACAACTACGTTAACCCTCCGCGATTGATTAAAAATACTGAAAGCACCTTTTAGATTTTAAAAATTATATTAGCATCTCATTTGCTTCACTTTTGTATTTCACATTTTCCATTTTATCAGACAGTTACGAAATTTTAATTTAATTTGCTAACATTAGTAATTATTTTATATTTTTATCCTTATATTATTAATTTGCAATTTTTCCCTTAACCAAATAATAAAAACAAAAATATAATAAAACAAATAAATAAAACTTCCAAATTTTACATTATTAACCTTCACCATCCTTCACCACCATCTCCCTCGTCACTCTCTATGGTCTCTATCATCCCCACCGATGTCTCTCATTATTGCACCAAAAGTAAATATTTATAACCTAAGTAAAAATTACTATACTGTAGAATAGTGGTTAAGATCAAATATCGTTTCAACGAGGACAATAAGACTAAATTGCAGTATTCTTAGATTAGTACCTAAAATTAACTTAAAATGGAAATTGATTGAGTTTATGAGATGGATCTGATTTGAATATAAAAAAACTAATCTAAAAGATATCTAAATATGAAAAGTTTTGGGATTTCGAATCAACCCTATCTTCATAATGATGAATTTATATCAAATACAAACCTAAATTATTTATTCGCAAAATATCTGTTATGACTACAAGCCTTAATGAGCATCTCAAGAGAATTAATGAAACCTAAATCCAACATAGATTTTCTTCGGTGGCACTGATTATCCTCAATAAGTTCGACGCAACCCATCCTTACAAAATATAATCTATCTCATGCTTATGTCACGCTTACAAAGAAACCATTGTATAACTTGATACTCGCAATCACAAAAAAAGAATATCAAAATCAAGAATATTTATTTTAAAGAAAACTCAAAACTTGTCAAGAGTTATACATATCGAAAAAAAAAGAATAAAATACATAATCAGATATAAAGTTCAAATATCACTTGGCTAGGATTTCATCTAAAAAACCTATGGAAGTTTCTAGTCGCTCATGGATGTAGATGATAACGTTAGGTTTTCGGCCACACACACCATTAAAAGATCTTTCAAGGGAGCTGCCACCTTCATCCCCTTCTTTTTACCAGATCGAGACCTCCTTTATCTCTTGCTTAGCGTCTATTTAGAAACCTCCTCTTTTCTTTTTTTTAAACCTAATCTTTAAATTTCGCATAGTTTCATATTTTATTCAAACGCTCGTGCAAACATGCAGATCGCTCTATTGAACACCATTCGAACGCTCGTTCGAACGGAATTAGCCAATAACTATTTTTTGACTATTTCCTTCATTTTGCTTTGCTATGTCAAGAACAGGCTTAAATGGCACATTTAAGCAGCTGCCCTCCAATTTACAGTTTGTTAGTACTTGAGCAAAGTAAAATAAAAAATAATAATTAAATTCAATTAAATTAATCTTACTAAAATTTATTTTTGTAGGATACACGATTGCACTTAGCATGTGCAATAAGCTTTTAAATCCTTAGATTATCCCTAGTGGACGAGTTTAGTCTCTTTAGAATTTTCAAATAGATGCTACCTACAAATATCAACACATGACCATTTAATTAACTGAGTATTATATCAAATTCATGAGTTTAAGTATCAAGTCACTCAGTACTAACGGTTCAAAAACTAAAAGGTCAAAGAGTATGATTTTCATTCATTAACAGAACTAAATAATTGAATTAGACAAATCTAGAATAATTTAATCAATTGCATCTAACTTAAACTCAAGTAAAAAATCATCACAAGTCGAAATGTGAAAAATAAAATGCTACACACCAGTATTGTTTTAACACAATTCGAACACAACCATGCATGTCTAAGAACTTACAATGCATTTAGAGTACAACGCATTTAGAGTGTGTGAGGTGACTACCTCGAACCCTCTAAAAAGTCACCTCGAACTCTCCAATAAACGTAAAGTGTTTTTTTTTTCATTTTTTTTTATTGTCATTCTCCTAGCCTCCCATTGTTTGACGTGAATATTTCTATTCGAATTAGGCTAAAAGTCTGATTAGCCAGTATGTAGCTTAAAAAGGCATACAATTTATTTATTTATTTATTTATTTTTATTTAAAGAAAGAAGAATTACTCAATTACAAATCATTCAAAGTACATGATGACATCATTATAACTGTGTTTGAGTGATTCGAGCAAAGTAAAATAAAAAATAAAAATATAGAGAGGTTATTATAGTAAGTAAGATTTTAAAACCTAATAAGAGGTCGTTATAATTTCAAAAAATTGGAGGAAACTGTTAATATTGTCAATCATCCTCAAGTACCCAAACAAGAATAATAATTGTTTTCCTAACTCACTTTCCATCGCTGCTCAACCCCTGTCCACCGCCACACCGCGGTTGAATCCGACGAAAAACCACCATTCCCACCACTAGTTTCGCCGCCGCAGCCAGCTTTCTTTCGGTAGTGGCAACCAAACAAAGATTTTAACTAGAAAAAGAGAGGGTCTGGCGTCCAAAACAAGAGAGCCGTTAAAGTTGTTGATTGACAGAACTTTATTTTTCCATATCTGCATGACAGAGACATTATCGTGACCTCTTTATTGCCGAAAGGAAACCAGAATACAGACGCAAACATGGAAAAAGGAAAACCGTGCAGTTTAAAGGATTCCATTTATATATATATTTTTAGGAAATATAAATCATGTTTATTATGCGGTGAATAATAGGTATATAATGTATATATATTTGTTTAAAAGTATATTAATATTAAAAAAAATTTATCTTTGTTGAGCGGTGTGATTAGCACGACCCATATTTCTATTATCTAATTTATTTATTATATAATATTTATTGAGTAAATTATTTATGCAAAAGACCATGCTAATTGAATATTGATATTTTTATAATTAAATTATATTTGTCTACTAATAAATGAACGGTAAATACAATTTTTTTAAAAATAATTACACAAATATTATTTTATTCCATAGGTATAAATATCTAGTTATTTGTATTTTTATACAAATAACAAATTCTACAAGCTCTCTACATAATAAAATGCTAAATAAATTCAATTGACAATATAACTAAAAAGTAAACAATATGAAATACACAGAAAATTTAGTTAAAATTTAAAATTAATAGTTCAAATTCAATTAGATTGTGACCCATACAAGATAAAGTTAAATTGGAGTCATTCATTTTGAGTTTAAAATAAAATTTTGAATAATTTTTTTGAGTAGATAGCATGTTTGCTAAAACTTAAAACAATGTATTGTATGGGATAATTGCTTATTTTATTTTGTTTATTTTCGTATCTAGTGAATTTTTTTATTTTTTTATTAAAATGTTTTACTTTTTTTTTCATATCATCGAGATAATTCAGAAAAATTAATCAAAAAATTAAAAAAAAGCAAAAATAAACAAAATTTGTAAAATTTAGCTCAAAACTGAACCTATGATTCTGTTTGACCTAGTTTTTGTTTTTGGAAGTTTTAGCTTAAAAACCTCTTAAAAGCCTACTTATTTGGCCTTTCACTAAAATTAATTAATTTTTTTATATCTTTTAATATTTATTTTTTTATTTAAAAAAATCAAAAAGTTAAAAAGACTAACAAACTAGGCGAAACACATGATGTGTATCCCGAGTTCTTGGAAAATGAAGAAGAAACAGAGAGAGAACCCAAAGAAAATAAGGGAAAAGTGAAGGGAAAAGTGGGGTGAGTTGGCGGGAAAACCCATGCAACATTTTGGTGCTTAAAACGGATCCCTTTTGTCCGGTGAGGTAAGAGGTGGGTTTCATTCGTGAAAGTGTGTTCTTAATTTTTACCGAAGAATTTTGTACAGATAAGCCTATGTTTGGTCTTAAATTTTTTTTTTTAAAGATTTTTTGTTTTAAAATTTCTTTAAAAAATTACTTATTTAGCTTTTTATTATAATTAATTGTTTTTTTAACATTTTTTCACATCTATTTTTTTTTTTATAAAAAACTAAAAATTAAAAAAAAATTTAAAATTAAGCCAAGCACACGTGTTAAGAAGAGTAATTATTCGGTGCTCCCGGAGTTCTATGTGGCAAGTCCACGTAGTACTCTCATTCAAAATACTGATGATAAATTTTACAGTAAGAACATGATGACTCACCTCTGTTTGGTAGTTAGGACATAAAAGGTAATCCCACATTGTGTAGGTTGCGTTTATTTATTTGTTAAAAATATTACATGATATCGCTTATATATTATTACGAGAGTATCTAATAATTTTTCCATTAAGAATCAAAATTCTCAAAATACAAGGAGTAGACTTTATACTACTCTAATGCTTGTATTAATGAACAAGAAACGGAATTGTATGCATGGGATCTGCAAAGAACAAAGCTTAGGAATGCGGTCAAATATGTATAGATATGGAAAATTATTAAATATTATTATGTAGGCGATATCATATAATATTTTTGATAAATAAATAATCGCAATCTACATAATGTGGGCCACTCTTTGTCTCCGAATCACCCAACAAAGATGAGTCATTATATTCTTATCGTAAAATTTGTCGTTACCATATTAAATGTAAGCACTACGTAAACTTGCCACATGAAACTCTAAAAGTACAGAATTATTGCTCGTATAAATATAGTGTGAGAGTCCTTTTAGTTGAATAATTATTCGGATAGGTACAAAGCACTCTTTGCATTAGTTACATGGTATTCTTATCTAATTATATAATAAAAAAATATTTAAATGGAATAAAAGTGGCTAATTATATAATAAAAAAATATTTGAATGGAATAAAAATGGCTCACCCTTAATGGGTAAGTACGAGAAATAAAGAGTAGTTCGTTTAATGTGTATTAATATTTTTCATTTGCTAAAAATATCAAGTAAAGCAATATCACATGGTACTTTGTGTATACTCAATAATTTTTTATTTTTATATGTATTATATATGTATATAATAAAAAAATATTAATTATTTTGAAAGCATCATGTAATATTGCCTACATAATATTTTTGACAAATAAAAATGTGCGATTCACACTAAGTAAAGTTATCATTGTCTCCTAGCTATTAAATAAAAGTGAGCTCAATTAATATTGTCCACTTAAAATATTTTTGTTATATGATTAAATAAAAATACTACACATGCAATGTCACATGTGGTAAAAAATTATTGAATAATTGCTCGTATGTGTGGGACAGTGATTTTGGAAATGCTGGGGTTCAAGAAGATAAGGCCATGTTAGATTGGGGATTAGAAAATGAAATTGAATTATTAATTGTTAGGATATAATTTTTTTTTTAGATATGAAGTAATTGTTAGGTTTTGGATTAATAATTTGGTAGGTTTTACTAGGAGAGTATTGGTTTGATCAAATAGACTAAGATTAATTTGTTAATGAGTTAATTGGGTATTGTACATGGGTTAACCGTAGGGGAATGATGATGACAAGTTAAGACCAGTAGACTCGAGTCTCCAAGCAAGCCCAATCGTCCTATACAAAATAGCAACTGTTAAGCTGGCTAGCGGTGATTACCAGAAACCACTCTGACGGTCAAGTTAGTGTAGTGTTTGAAAAGAGGAAGAGAACATGCAAAGATAATTAAATTAGATGGAGTTTTCTCAAGGAATGTTGCTGTGTACTTCAATGGTTTGGATTTGGTCACCTTTTATAAGTCTGGTAGACATGCCTTATTTAGGAGTTCATGATGGTTGGATCCCATTAAGAACCTTACCTTACAGGTGGATAGGTCAGGCCTATATGACCCGAGGTGATTTATGGCAGTGGACTTGTAGATTTGGTTTAATCATTATTAATGCTAAAAGCTTGGCCACGCTATCCTCATTAATGGTCGAAGCTCAACCATGCTATCCTCATCGTGATGGCAGATCAACCACAGTAGCTATAATCCCACATTGGGAAAAACTCAGCTATAGCATCTCTACTCGGCCCAACTAGGATATCATGGCCTCCTTTTATGACACTTATTTGACGGCCCATCAGGGACAGCCTCCTAAACCAGGCCCATTTTGTCAGCATGGATCTAGCCTAAGTTGGATCAGTTTCCCTTCATGTCAGATCCTAACCCGTTTTTTTTTCGGTATTTTCTGACGCGTGTCTTTTCTTTTTGGTTTTGCATGTTTATATACGTTTTGATACATGATCGGGGTTAGATATGCATGCGGGGTTGGTTTCCGGGGTCTTGGGGCGTTACGGTGCGAATTTCAAAATTTTCAAAAAAAAAGATATTTTAGAGGCCTATAAATATCTAGAGTTAGATATTTTCAAAATATATTTTAAGAACTTTTTCACTAAGTTTCTTCCATTTTTTCTCTGCTTTCTCTCTAACTTCTCGGGGGCCTGGGGCTCGATTTTCAATGATCCAACAATGGATCCTTACTTTTGGCATCGTGGTCTACGCATCCATCCAGACGAAATTCTATTCCGTCGAAATTCAATTTTGCACGTGGATCGAGACGTCGAGTTTTCAACTTACCGAGGTAAGATCCTACACTTTCATATATTGTGAGGGTGCTACGTGTAATCGTGTGTGTTTTTTTCGATTAGATTGTATGAGATCCAATTTTGTTTAAAAGTTGGGTTTTTTGGTTAAAAACTATTTTTTGTCAATTTCGATGGATGAAATCGGGTGTCGGGTGTTTCTTTCGTGGTTTTGGTGTTAGCCTTGGGCGTGTATAAGTCTGAGAGTGTTTGATAGGAGTTTTGAGGCTTGATTTGAGGTTTTTGGAGGTTAAATCGTGGCTTAAAAATAGTTCCCATGGGAGGTCAGTCGACTGGATCTTGATGATCAGTCGACTGAAATGTTTTTGGTTTGGGTTTTTGGCTTTTTCGAGAGTTTTCAGTCGACTCGGGGTTGGGGTTCAGCCGACTGAGGTGTTAGGCTGGTTGTTTATGGTTTGGTGGTTGGTTTCTTGGTTTCTAATTGGTTTCCAATGGTATTCAATTGATTAGTTATGGGATTAATTGACTGAAATACTGTTGAATTCTTTTTAGGGTTCGGTTGGTTGTGTGGTGGCTTCGGGAGTCGTGTCGTGATTTCGGGTGGTGGTTTAGGTGCCGTCCTCGGGTTGACGTGCGTGGTTCAATGGGGGTGTGGTGCACGGTTAGGTGCGCGGTGTTTGTTCTTCGTTAGATGTGGGGCGTGTTTGGGCCCATGACACCTTTGGGGAAAAAGTAGTGTTTTGTGACCTCGTGGTTTGAGGGGTTTAGCGTTGACTTTTAGGTTAGGCTTGGTTCTGTGGGTGGATGGTTGTCCCTGCGAGTGAATGTTGGGTTATGTGGCAGGTGGTGTCATGATGTGAAGTTATATATGGTTATGTGCATTTATAACTGGTTTTGTGCATTTATAACTCTAGTTTATCTATGTACGGATTATGTAAATGGATTACATGGCTTTGATATCGTTATGTGTAACATGATTTTATGATTTAAAACGCAGAATTTTATAGGCATGTGTATGTGGGATATAAGGAACGGATACATGTGGTGCATGTTGCATGGGTTGCAAGTGTTAGTGCGAGTCACATGTGTAGCATGTGACGTGGTTTGTAAAACGTAGTGATAGTACGTGGAATTATACATTAAACCCTAGTTTATTTATGCATAGGTGTATGAAATGTGATGGTTGAACATATGATTATGTGAATGTTAACCATGGTTAACTAGGCATGTGTTGGGGATGCGGTCCCTCGGTGAAAGTCCGTAAAGGCGTATGCGGTAGGGCTGAGGTCCTTCGGTTAGAGACCGAGAAGGTACGTATGTTGGGGCTGAGGTCCCTCGGCGAGAGGCCAAAAAGGTGCATTGACGGGGCTGCGGTCCCTCGGGTTCTGCCCGAGAAGTTACATGGATTGCATGAACTGCATTGTGGGACGGATAAACCAATTTTTAAATTTTTTTTGAGACTCATGTGAATCGCGATCTAAAAACCATTTTCAAATTGTTTTCAAGGCTTCTATGAGTGAGTCCAAAGATGGTTTGTATCTTCGCTTTTCCGTTTACATGTGAAAATTGTTTTAAAGGCTTGAAAGAGAGTCTAAAATTGCATTTCGTTTTCATAGCATATTTAGCTTATATTGCATGTGTTGTCTAGTATCTGCTGAATTTTGGCTCACGGTGTGGGATTTAAAATATTTTTTAGGTACCAGTCACGCAGGTTGATCCGGGGTTATTGAAAAGGAGGAAGAGCTGTAGTCTTTCTTTTTGCTAGTTTTGAACATGTATGCTATAACATATTTTTTGATATTGAAACCGTGTAATGTAATTAGTTTGGCGATTATAGATAATGCATGTATGTATTATTTGAGAGTGTATTCTCGAGTTGGGTGTTATATTTGGTTACTTGTGAGTGTTTCACGTGATCCGGAGTTTGGGGCGTGACACTTCATTTGCCCTTTAGCTTTCGTTTCTTTCCTCAGTTGGGAATGAGAGCTGATTGGTCTTCCATTGTCTGCTCAGTTGACGCAAACTCAATTTGAAATAAACTACTAGATCTTGTGACATTAAGGCACCATTTCATCCTCACAAGCTGGCATGCTATCATTTTTGCGCGCGAGTGTTCCCGAGGTCTTTTTGCCTGCAAGATATGACCGTAGGGCACGCCTTCCCCTTGGGATTCTTTGTTAATAAATAGGGGCTCCCCCTCCGAATTCAAATTTACTAAAATTCCCTCATACCCTGACAGATCCTCGCTGAAGTTCAGTTTTTCGACGACTCCTCCGCCTAAAACACCCTTTTTAGGCAATGCTTCGCTGTCGTGATTTGTCAAAGAACTATAAGTTCTCTATTCTCCATCTTCTAAAGCCTTTTCTAACTTGAACCATCAGCATCTTTCAGCCTTTCTTAGGTGGGTTCAAGTCGATTTTAGGGACTTCCTTTTGGAACCCTAATTTCATTGCGTTTTATCACTTTTTGTGGGGTAGATTTTTTCTCTTTCTTCATCTGTGCCAAAACACCATTTTTTTAGGATAGAAAAGTTTGTCAAGGAAGTTGATACACTTTGTGTCCTCACATCTTTTCGAGCCAAATACAATATACCCCATTTGGTCTAGATCTGTTTCTATGATGAGACTAACCCCTATGAGAATATCCTGGGCGGAGAAGGAATGAGCTAGATCGCCTTCTCCATCGTCTTGATGGTGGAGGGTGGAGTTCGTTTACTCCTAAACCCAATTCTCCACGAGATGCTCGGCCAGTGTCACTTGCCCCTTTTCAAGTATCAATTAACTTATTTTGTATAGTAATGGGTGTAGTCGAGATCAACTGTCATTTTCGGTTGAATCTCGATATTTTCGAGATCTTCCATTGTTATACCTTAGGCCATAATTAGGATTACACAACCCATTTCCTATGCCACAGACAGCTCGGCCTTAAAGGCAATTTCGAGTTCCAAGCTAACCACGTGAGAGACTTTAGCCAAACTATTCCCAAGGTTCCTAGCAATCCAGGTTGGTTCGGCTGCTCCTTTTACAATTTCCCTAAGAGATCCTCCCTAATGTTCACTTCTTCGACGACTCCTCCGTCGCAAAACATCCTCTTTCGGCGATTCTCCGCCTTCAATGTTTGTCAAAGAACTATAAGAAGTGTTATCTTACATCAAGAAAAGATGTAGAGGGCATGTGTTATACATACAAAGAAATTAAAATATATAGTAACTTCCCACCATAATTTTTGGGGGTGAATTATAAAAAGTTCCAATGAAGGTGATTGTGAACCATCTCGGGTACAAGTTGTCATAAATCGGCATTCTACTACTCGTTCAAAAGAGAGGAAACCTTGGTATATATCAACACATGGAGAAAAGTTCTCACACTTCAAAGAGAAGAACCATGATCCATAACTAAAGAATCCATGAACATGTACAAAAGTATACATCATGGCATTTCAAATTCTATTGTAGTGAACAATCACTAACCAATGCCATCAACAAAATTACATAAATCCCAAAGTCGACCCTTTGTTACAAATTGAACTATAGAATCTTTAAAAAAAAATTCACTACTCTAAACTGACTTTTATATTGGTTTCAGTCGCAACTCTGTCCAGTTCTGTTATCTTAACTAGTGGATGAAAATTTTGACAAGACATAGACACCTCGCTCGTGCCCAAAAAATTCATAGAAGTCAACGGTTTGCTATTTGGACATTGTATTAGAGTTTCATAGTTAAAAACGTGTTTAAAAAAACAATTAAGAAAAAGTTCTATGTGGGATCAAAAAACATAAAACAACCATCGAATAACCTAGCAAATGCACCTCGCACGTGTCAAAACAAACTTATAGAAACTAATGACACAGTTTCAACACCTGAGTAAGTTTTAGAGCTAAAAACAAAAACAAAATTAACAAAAACAAAACGTTCAAAGGGCAAGAACATCAAACAGCCACCGAACGATACAAGGAACAATACAAGCAACTCGCATGTGTCCAAACAAACTTGTAGAAGTCAAAGGCACGCGGTTTAGACATCCAACTAGAGTGTTATAGCAAAAAAATGTTTTAAAAAAATAATTAAGAAAAAGTGCCTGTTTGGGAGCAAAAACATTAAATAGTCACTGAACGGCTCAGTGAATGATGCGGAGGACACCTTGCACATGTCCGAACAAACTTAACAAAAATTACCAATGGTGCTCTAATATTAGCGAATAATTACCTATGGTGGAGAGAGAGAGAGAGAGATGGATATTTTATTTTTGCTAGTTGGAATTAAATAAAAAAAAATCTTTTTTATGCTAAGGACTTTTATGCTAAGAATTTGCAAAGCCAATATGTACCGTATATAGAAGGGTAAGAAAAGAATTTAAAAAAAATAGATGTTTATATCAATACTTTTCATCATTGTACTTAACGAAATACTAATGGAGAAACATTGAAATCGACAACCAAAGCAGGGATGTTAGTGTTATTTTACAAATATTTGGGGAAGGTTTTTGTAATTATTATTAATTTTAAGAAAAATTAGTGCAAGTTAACCAATATAATATCATAATATCGAAGAACTTCCAAAAATGAGACATCCACAGCATAAGGATTGTACAACTATTGGGAGAGTCAAATGAGCATAAATAAGATTTTAATTATTTGAATTCCCACTACTATACTTAGAACATACATAGAACGCATTGTATTTTGGGATAAAATTGTTGCATTTAACTTATTTATATCTTTTCTTAAGAAAAAAAAATCATTTTTTGATTCTAAAATTTAATTTTATTGATTGTCTATGTGAGAAAAAAAACCAAAAAACAAATTATCAAAAAATAATTTTTTTACAAAGAACAAAAATAAGCAAAAAAATCAAATGAAGAATATTAGCTTATCTTTATCTTTCCTAAATTATTTTTATTTTTTTGGTGAAAGTTTTTTACTTTTCTATTTGTCTCGATAATAGAAAATTTTAAAAATAAAAAAAATCAATAAATTTTTGTAAAAAAAATCACTAAACACAAAAATAAACAACTAAATTATTACCCCAATCCAAACCTAAATCAACACTAATCTCTTCAAGAAACTCGCATACAAGCATCTAATAATATACAACAAATCATAAAATATTTCCAGTGATGACACGTAATCCTCTCAACAAACAAACAAATTATCACACTCAGTATATGAATTATTTTTTATCTCATAATTACTCAATAAAAATAAATCATCATATTTTTATCCTAAAATTTTTTACTACAATATTTAATAAAATTTATGTAAAATTATCGCATAGTAGTCCTAGAGCAGCAAAAAATTGCTCATCAATGGCTTTAAACATAAAGGAGCTTCCAAAGCATGGAGGTGAGAATGTGAGTAAAGAATTTTCTAGTGGCGTTTTTTTATTTACGAACGAATGTAAGAATTAAAACGTTGCCATTTGTTATTCCAATTATACAATGCAAAGCATTCCACATATAATCAGATGAAAAAAAAAAAAAAAAAACAGCAGCAGCAAACTAGCCACTCTACAAATGAGAACATGAGGAACCCTCAGGACATATGGGACAGATGATGACTCTCCTAAACCACTTCTTCACTCAATTCTTCTCCATTCTTATTGTGTTTTTTTTTTTTTTTTGTGCCCTTCTAGATTTTCTTTTTTACAGTATCGAATAAGCTCGGATAACCTCGACAATCGGAGCCCGGCACAATGGGCACTTCCCTCCACCACGAACCAACTCGTTCGCGCATTTTGAACAAGTGCACATATGCCCACATCTGCACAAACACAAAAAAATGAGAGAAAGAGCAATCAAAATATCAATAATCCAAAATTCTTTATTCAATTATGACAGAAATGAAATATGAAATCCTTGAATAGTCTATTTACCCTAAAATGATGGAAACCCTTGTTTAACTAAGGGAGTACCTTGCAATTCATAGGGATTCATTTGTCCATGTGTGGTTCGATTCAATCTTTTACATCCCAACTCCATTAAACAGAAGCAAAAATAGGCGGATAAAATTTTAGTAGTTTGTTGTTGGTAAAAAAGTTATTTCAATTTCTTCTGTATTTGAAGCAATCGCAATTGGTCGTAGCCATACATATACATCTGTCCGTGTGTGTGTGTGTGTCCATGTGTGTGCATGAGAACCTTTGTTTAGAATCTGTGTAAGAATCAACAATAGCACAAGCAAGCGGGCATACCTGTACAGAAGAGAGTCAATATGGCTATCGCAACAAACACAACAAGTTCCCTTTCTAACATGAGCCCATTTAGATCCATCCTCCGATGTCTCTACCACCCCTGCAACATATGCATTTTCAACATGATTTCTGGGGTAAATAAAGGGAGATCAAAAATAATTGGTGCAATTTGAATGTTTCTTAGATAAAATTCAGAAAAAATAAAATTATTTCGAAACTGAGACCAGTATTCAAATATCATCAAGGGCATGTGCAAGCCACTTGTTTGCAAACCGGAAGAGGAAGAGCAAGGAAAAGAATTGATCCCGCCAGAGTAGCCCAATAGTTTAAGGTCGTTACTGAGACCAACCGTAAACTCGGAAATCATGCGTTTGACTCCCGTTGAATGTCTTATGTTTGACTTAACCGATACCTGTAATTTGCGAATAGTTGCAGATATCCAAAGGTTTACCCTTCAAAGTAGCCCAATAATTTAAGGTCTTCGTTGTGACCAACCGTAAATTCGAATGTCTTGTGTTTGACTCCGTTGGACGTCTTGTGTTTGACTTAACCAATACCCGTAATTTGTGAATGGTTGTAGGTATTCGAAGGTTTATTCCTAAGAAGCGGGTCCCAAGGGCTCAGCCTTGAGGGGGTTCCCCCCTCCCCCAAAAAAATAGTTTTAGGTCCTTAAAGTAGCATCAATTTTTTTTTTCATCCATCATAAAAATTTTTAGCACGCGAGATCTAATTTTAACGCGCGAGATCCAGTTAGACCTTAGAACAGATAAATTTATTTGTGCATTTTCAAAACATATATAAAGCACACAGATAAATTTATCTGTTTTGCATAAATAACTATATAGATAAATTTATTTGTATAAAGAACATTGTAATTTTTTAAAACACGTATAAAGCACATAGATAAATTTATCTGTTTTGCATAAAAAAACATACAGATAAATTTATCTGTATAAAGAATACTGTAACTTTTCAAAACACGTATATAGCACACAGATAAATTTATCTGTTTTGCATAAATAAACATACAGATAAATTTACTTGTATAAAAAATACTGTACCTTTTCAAAACACGTATAAAGAATACAGATAATTTATACAGATAAATTTATCTGTATAAAGAACACTGTACCTTTTCAAAACACGTATAAAGTACACAGATAAATTTATCTGTTTTGCATAAATTTACAAACAGATAAATTTATCTGTATAAAGAACAGTGTAACTTTTCAAAACACGTATAAACCACACAGATAAATTTATCTATATAAAGAACACTGTAACTTTTTAAAACACGTATAAACCACATAGATAAATTTATATTTTTTGCATAAAATAGGACGACAGATAAATTTATCTGCATACAGATAAATTTATCTATTTGTAATAAATTTATTTGTGCCGTAGGTGACTGGACATCGCGCGTTAAAAATTTTGTTGATGGATCTTGTGCATTAAAATTTATTTTTTTAGATCTTTAGCTGAAAGCCCCAAAAAAAAAAGGGAAATGTACACGAACCGTGTCCACCAGCAGACCGATTTAGAGCTGCAGAGACCTCCTGTCTTACTGAGCGTTGCAACTCCAGTTGCATGTCCATGCAGGCCTCTAACATCCTTTGCATGTGGTTCATGCCCTGTTGAAGCCTTGTCATGTCGGCTCTTAGATCATTAATCATCTCCCACTCCTGCACCATGCATCCCCACGTACATTTAGTTTGAAGTGGAAAATACAGACACACATACAGAACACTAGAAGTAGGTCTAGGTTTTATTGCACTCTGAAATTTAAAATTAACGGAAAATCCACAGAAGTTGTTGGCCGCCAAAAAGGAACTATGAGGAGATTAATGCCACGTATTTGTTCAATAAATGGAGATTATTGCCACGTAATTGTTCAGTCCTTTTATTGACATATATTGCTTTACAAACGCATTGCGATGTAGAAGAATTAATATCTAAATTCCTTTTGAAAGGAAGTGGGAACATTTGGTTAGAAATCTGAAGGATTCAGCACAACAGGACTGGATGGTGGAGTATGATCACCTGGCATGAAAAATTACACTAAGAGTCCAGTAAAGTTCAACATCCCTTGGTATTCTCAAAATTCTAACTTTGCCAAGATTGGCACCAGATGTCAGCCAAGAATAAAATTAAATGTGCTCGTGACATAAATCCAAGCGTCTATATGCCTCAAGCCACCAAATCATGTGCATATTTCATCTTATTCCGGAACCTCCTTTCAAAGCAACAAATTAAAAATTAACAAAAATTGTGTTTGATTGATCTGTCCATTAAAGTAAAAGTTGCTCCTAACTAATTTATAGTGTCATTTTCCATATAGTATTTTGATAACCATGAATGAAGATAATCAAGAATAAAATTAAAGGTGCTCATGACATAAATCGAAGCAGCTATCTGTCTCAAGCCACCAAATCATATGCATATTTCATCTTATTCCGGAACCTCCTTTCAAAGAACAAAAAAATCACATATTTTTAAAAATTTAACAGAAATTGTGTTTGATTGATCCATCCATTAAAGCACAAGTTGGTCCTAACTAATTTATATTGTCATTTTCCATATAATACTGATGAAAATGAATGGAGACAATCAGTTTCCATGAAATATCAGAATACGCATTTTTTCCTCTAAAAATATCATACAAACAAATATAATGGCCCTAACAAACTGATAAAATGCCAATTTGATTTTTGGAAAAGGACGGGGGAACGTTTTGCAGTTAGTAGTCAAGGTTTTATCACCAAAGTGCTGCAGATAAAAGATGACTCACAAGTTCTGAACGATGTATGCTATGGCGAGACCAAGAAGAGTGATGCAACTCCTGATGCCAAAGAGGCTGTGGAGGAGGCACTGGTGGAGATGGTAGCACCAGTGAAGGTCTGCCCATAGTAGCATTCTGATTCCCACTCTGATCATTCCTCTGTTGCTCCTGATCCCGCTCTGGTGAAACAGGCGGGGGAGTGGGCAAGTTTCTTTGCAAATCCCAGTCGATAGGAGCACGGGCTTGCCTTTCCACGTATGATTGTATTAATTGGTCCAGACTCTCACGGAAACCACTACGAAGAAGATTAGATACACTTCTCCTACAGGAAATAGAAAACTTCAGTTATGAAGAAAGATGAAAAACTAAAACCCGAGATGACTCATCCATATTCAAGATTAAAATTGAAAAAATGAAAAGAAAGTACTGTATGAAACATACTAATACCTGCTTAAAAGTTCCCTGAGTTCCATACTATAGACATTGTCATCATTGGGTGGGTGGAATCTATTGGCTCTTCTGACTGGGATGTAACGACG
The DNA here is from genome assembly GCA_034768845.1 of Heliamphora exappendiculata. NCBI lineage: Eukaryota > Viridiplantae > Streptophyta > Magnoliopsida > Ericales > Sarraceniaceae > Heliamphora > Heliamphora exappendiculata. The sequence goes on along the minus strand of JAOTRH010000025.1, from coordinate 12,268,701 downwards.
AAATCTCGGGCGGTCAGAAGTGCCTTCTGACCAATTTTCCACTGGTTGTCTAACACCATTTTCATGCCAAACCTCATTGGTTTCTTGTGGATGGCCTTCTTCTATACCACCTTCATTTCCTGGAATCTCCTGGGGCCAATCATTAACTGAGTTTTCCTGCCAATTTCCATCCATATCTCCTGCAGTGCCATCACTCCATTCATTGAACTGCTGCCAGTTTCCTCTTCCATCTTCAGTACCTTGTTCCTGCCAATCCCCTCCTTCATTAACAGTTGCTTGCCAATTAATGCTCTCACTAGCTGTGTTGCTTTCAGAATTTCCAACAGGATCCGGCAACCGATGGATGCCACTTTCCTGACTCCTGGGTTGTGACTGCTCATGGATTTCATTTTGGACCTCCTGTGGCCTGTTGGTATGGATCTGATCATTTCTGGAATCAATGGGATTATTGTTAGATGAGGTATCATAATTGCTGCCTACTTGACCACGAACTATATTTTCTAATCTGGAGCGGAACCCTTCCCTGCTCGAAATAATTGCTCATTATGTCATTTTACAACCATTATTAAAAAAAACCCATAAGGTTGCTCTAAAAAAGAGAAGAAAGAAATAAAGAACTAAGGAGTTGATGGGAGGAATAAGATCTGCAAACTTACTGCGCCTCAGAAAACTACAAAGTGAAGCCGAGTGACGGAAGCCTCCCAGCAAGCCGACACTACAAAATTACTAAGATTACTCATCTAGCCATTGGAAAGAGAGAACTAAACCACCACACCATAGTGCATAATTGCTCCATGGCAGATAACCAACCGTGTATGTGCATTGTACGCCCATGTGCACATGCAGAACCCATAAATGCACAGCAGAAAGGGAGACCTAACATGCTAGCCACATGCTTAAATCAAATAAGCATCCATTCCATGATGTAACAGTAAAAGTCATCACCATTTGGATTCATTCAAATGTTAAATTGAATTAAATTTTCTTGATGCGCACAACATTTCTTTGCAAAATTTCCTGCAAACTAGAGGAAGAACTGACATAGTTTTAAATAGCAATAGCGGTTGCCGTAACAGTAACGGTAGCAATGGCGTGGTTTCTGATTAACATGTTTTTATTCCAAAAGTATATTTATTAGAGCTTAAAATGATTTTTGGTGAATTTTGTTAGTTTTTAGATATGATCCAACATATATTCTAATTTTTTTACTAGTTAGTCTAATTTTAATAAATAGTTTAAAAATTTTTTTACATAGCATATGTATTATAAATTCATTATGCACAACTTAAATGCTATTTAATTTTTTAATAGCTATAAAATATTGTATTAAAGCACATTATTTGTTTTATCGTTTAAATTTTAATTTCAAATTCACATTTCCAAACTTTATATTGTTATTTGAAACTTTTTTAAACAAAAAATTTTTTTTTTTGGAATGTAAACAAGCATAGATCTTAAATAATTTTCTTGGAAACAAAACATTTAAGCAGTTGAAAATTCGACCATCATGTTTACCACTCATTGTTGAGCATTTGAAAAAATCAAATTCATACATGTTGGATCTTCAAGAAACATGGATCTTAAATCAAATATGGTATTCAATTGTTAGCCAATATGAATCTTGAAGAACTAATCAAAAGTGAAAAAAGAATAAACCTATTGAAGAATTGAAAGTTAAAAACAAAGAGCTAAACCAGTGGATTGTTGTGAAATTCAGAAGATCAGGGGTAAATTTCTGGTCTATCAAGCTACTATGAATTTAGATTGAAAATAATAAAAAATGTGAACTCTACTGATGAAAAAATCAAAACCACAAAATTCATGAGCCAAAATCCTGTTACACAAGCTGGAAGAGCACCGTTTCGGCTCATTATGCTTTTTATACCATCAATACGCCCGTCGCGAAAGGTGTAACAGCCATTACATCTAGGAATTTCCTTCACACCAAAAAATTGGCTGTAATGGCTAACGGATTACGTAACGGTAACAGCCGCTTTTTAAAACTATAATTTTACCATAATTAGCAATAATTTTTACCATTGTCCGCCAATATTGGAAGTACAACAACATAATGGACCATACCATGCGGAGACAAATTATCTTTTTTTACCATAATTAGCAATTATTATTTACCATTGCCCACCAATATTGGAAGTACATCTACATTTGTAGTTGACATTTGACCCTAAAATACCTAAGAGGTGAAATCTTCAAACCAAGAGATAAGTAAAAGTTACTCTCACCAGTGTCTGAAAATAGACATTCAGATTATATAAAGAGATTGAAGATCCCCATGGAACTACCAAAAAACACAATCTGAGGAGCAACTCCTTTCTACTTATTTTCTATTCCGATCACAGTTAAATCTGCCCTCCCAAAGTGCTGTTCCCCAATCACTAAGGGTAATAAGAGGGGGATACTGGGCATTAATCCAACCTTTGGCATACATTGCAGAAGTAGCTGCCCTCAACCCTCAAACCCTTATTTTCATGCACCAAACGATGGGCCCTCCCAATAATCTTTGGATCTATTGTTGTAAAACAACAAAATTGAAAACCAATTTGTCAAACCAAAATTTTTGCCCCTTGTAAATTGGTTTCTATCAATGGTGCAATTTTTATGCTAGTTTTGTCAAGTGCACCTTTTATTATTTTCTGATCAAAATTTTTAGCATGACAAAACTTGCATAAACATTTCATCTATTCTTGAATCATTTATTAAGTTATCTTACTCTTATGCCTCTTGTTTTATATAACTTCTAATGAGGTAGCTCATGCAAGCACAGAAACTACCAATTAAAGGACAACTCTTGCATTTAAAACAACAGATACCGAAAAAAAAATGTTATTTTTATCACAACAAAAGAGGGAAGATTCCAAAGCAATTTTTCACTCCCTACGATTATAGAGCCAGATCACACCCCAAAGAAAAATGAACGGTAAAAAACACACGCACAAAGGACTTCCAATCAATAGTGTGAAAATAATAATTAAAATCATTCTCCTTGTACATAGAAAAACAATTTTTTTTTTAAAATGCATACCTTAAGCCAGAAACACTATGTCGCTGTCTTAGCTGAACCAATTCACTTGCAGCCGTTGAAGGTGGCCTCTCGTCCTCAACTGGCCTTTCATTTCGCAAGAATCTGCCTCTGAGTAATGACTGGTAAATTTTACATAAAAAGTCAAGCCCTAACTAAATATGCAAGCCCGGAATCAAAATACTCACAAGAGAACTATTTAAGGATTTGATTATGTGAAAGATGGGAATCTAATAGGTTATCTCGACGCAAATATTATAATTGCTAGAGAAACCTTAGGTGTAGCACTGTAGATTTATGACCATTGACCAAAAAATGAACAAATTAAGGGGGAAAAAAACAGGAAAAAAAAACCCAAGTATATCCAATACCACAATATAAACATTTTTCTAGGGATGAGGAAAAATATACCGCAAGAACCAAAAACCAGTTCAAATTGATCCGCTCCGTACGGATTGATCCAGTTCCACATTAGAATGGATTAAGTTAAGGTTACGAATGTTGGAAAGTGTATGCCACGGTTGGGTTCTAGGTTTTCATGTTATGGCCCAATTCGGAACTGAAACCAAAGAGGCACAATTCCCTTTAATCATATAATTTCTCTCAACAAACTATCTTAAGAGATTGATAGATTCATTACAATAAAAAAATTTATGTTATGGTGGATGCTGGAAACACTAACAAAGATAAAATTAAGAATAAAAGCATTCATTAAATGGTAGAATCACACTAGTTGAAGATAAGTTGAGAGATAATAGATTAATATGATTTGAACACATGCAAGATAGGCCAATAGATACAATAATAAAAAAAGGTAATAAAATTATTGTTAATGAAAATAATAAGGGAAGGAAAAGATCAAAACCGGCATGGGGTGTTACGGTGAGAAAGAATATGGGTGTATTGAATCTAACTGTGAACATATAGCAATTCACATAGAAGAATGGCAAAAACAATTCATGTCCAACCTCGATTGATTGCTACAAAAGGCTTAAATCCATTTGGTTTGGTTTGGTTTGGTGAAACAATGAATTACACCGGAACGGAACATGAAATTTTTTTCAGAAGTGAGTATCAAAATATTTTGGATAGACGGTCGATCTATAAAACCTTGATGTTATTTTTTAACAAATGTATGCAATGAAGAAGCATTTAAATTTCTCTGCTGACCAAACACAATTATATATATATATATATATATATATATATATATATGTGAAAAGACAAGGATGGACTTTCTGCCATCTCATACTTATAATGAAGAAGGAAAATTGCAGTGAGAATGAGACGGATATTGCTGACTGAAACATCAACAAAGTAGGTTCAAGTTAAACCTTGCACCTGAGGAAGTTCAATCAAATAGGATGGGACAGAGATCACCAATTTATTTCTTCAAGAGGACTTTCAGCATAATAGGCTAGAAGCTTTCTTTTCAAATATGTAATCTTAGCTGAAAAATGCAATGCCAGATATTAAAACAGCCTGTGATAACCTACAAAATATCTTTTAACAATTGGTTTTTCTATAGAAACAATTTCATTTTCTATCAGCCAAAAGAAAGAAAGGAAAGAAATGGCACAAAATTCAAAAGACTAGAGAGAGAGAGAGAGAGAGAGAGAGAGTTTAACCATCAGATTTCAATGAGAATACTCCCCAAGGGTTTGTTAAAGGGAGATCATCCAAACAACCAACTACTGTATTTGGCCCCTCTTGCAAACATGGATTTGATCGAGTTTTAAAACAAAGATAAAACTAACTTCTCAGAACCAAAAGTACTAGATGTATAAATACGGCCACAAGATTCATAGATAACATCAAATCATTCTAGACTGCTTTAACATACAATCACATAATGAGCATAGAGGATCAATGAAAGGCAACATACCTGAATGCGGTTGCGATGAGCAAACTCAGAAACGGCACGATGCTCCAGCAAACCCTGAAGTTCCCTCTGCCTTTCCCTCTCAGTCCTCAGAAGCAAATCCAGTAGAGCTTGCCTCCCCCGTAACCTCAACATGTCCCTGCGAACATGCTCTGGCTGACCTTCATCATGATCAACAGTCAGCCCTTCACGAACTTGGTCAACTTGAGCACTAACTCCAGCAACTTGTTCATCTCTTCGACCACCACGTGCTGCTCTCTGTTGACTATTCATTTGCATCCACTCCCTCACAATCCTAACCCTTTCACGCTCAGTTTCACCTAACCACTCTGCTCTTGGACTATTGCTCCTCTGCTCTACATTGGATGAATGATCAGTGATCCCACTCTCCATCCATCCCCGAACAATTTGCCTGACCCGTTCCGTCTCAACTTCACCCAGGTCAGGAGATTGCTCGCGGCTAGAACTATCACGATCCGTGTGTTCATTCTGTGTTCCCATCCGATCATGGGACCAAGTTCCAAAATCATTCTCGCTCTCATTAGCATCCTCCAAACTACCCTGATTCTCACTCCCCCGGCTTTCAGACATATTCATACTCGAGGCATTTGTATTCAACCCCACCCCCCTCTGCTGTCTCAATCTCTCTCTCACCCTCTCCCGAGCACGATTCAACAAGTGCTCATCCTCCAACTCCCGCCACATTTGCAAAATAGATGATGCCTGGGTGCTCAGTCTCTCAACATTACCCTGCCGCCTCAAAGTGGGAGACTGCGACTCCCTCAAAAACGACGAATCGAGCATAGAAACCGTGTGCAGACCCGCCAGTGCCATCAACTCCGATTCTCTATTTCTCCTCTCAATCGTTGTAATCATCTCCTGCGCCTTCCGGGCGGCCCACCTGCTCAAAATCCGTGAGTGGCGCCTCCGGGCAGCAGAAGACTCGGCCAGATCATCCTCCTCAAGATCCGACCTCCTCCTCCTCCTTACAAGCTGGTCACCTTCATCATCCTCCTCTTCAGTGTTACGCGGAGAGCTACACGACGCAAATGACATACAACCGTCCAAGTGTCCACGCATTAACTCCTCCAATCCCCGCTCAAATTCTGTGCGAGCATCAGTGGCGCTCTCAGGCTTCTGTTGCAATTGTTGCTGAATATCTGTCATCTTAACCCACTAACCCTAGCCACCCCACCACTACACTCAGTTACAACACATACAAACCCACCATTTTTCCACCTATTAACGATCTTCCACACTACCAACCTATTTGATACAAAAACGAGTCAGAACCAAACCCTAATTCCAGATCAAAACACCAAAAAATCTCAAAACAATGGCAACCTAAATGGATTGAGATTGATAGGTCGGTAAATATCACCTGATCGAAATGACAGATAATTCGGGTCAATATCGGAGCTGTTCAATTCGCAAACAATCCCAAGAAGAAACAAAATCGAATTCGGGAGTGAATGGAATCAAAGCGAGATCGATAAAGCGAAATTCAATCCAAAAGTTCAAAGCGAGGATCGATTGTGGACTGCCTAGGGAAAAACAAAACTGAAATTGGTGAACCAAAAAACGTACCTCTTTTTCTGGTTCTTCGTTCCAAGTGTAGGAAACAAAGCTCAAAACCCAGAAAGAAAAAGAGTAGAAAAAACAATCTCAGATATTTTCTTTGGGAACGCAAGAAAGAGGGGAGAATCAGAGAAGAAAGGGTGGTAAGAATTTATAAGAACAGAGAGAAACAGAGAGAAACAGAGAGAATTTGTTTAATTTATGAAAATAATTTTGGTTTTGGTTTTGGTTTTGGTTTTGGTTTTTTTTGTTATTTTGTTTTGTGAAGCTACAGAAAGACCGCGAGAATTTTTGGGCAGAAAGAAGGGGAGACGGAGAAGGTGAGAAACCGCCGATCCTGCATTTCTTTTTATTTCTTTATATTGTACAAGTTTTTCCAAGGGCTCGTTTGGCTCTGGACTTTAAATCAGGATTAAAATTTTTTGTTTGAAGTTTAAATAAGTTTTTAGTCTTCAATGTTAGGTTTTTAGTTTTTTTTTACTTATTAATTTTTAATATTTTTACTTTTTTGCTTATCAAGCCCTCGTTTGACAATCAATTTTAAATCAGCATAAAATTAAGTTTTTTGCATTTTCACTTAGAGCCCAAAGAAACAAAGAAAATTCCATTTTCCAACTCAAATGCTTTTAACTTTTTTCTTTCTTTATACATGATTTTTTTTGTATGTTTTTAAAAAATATGATAATGTTTATTGTTTTCCACACCATATTCTCTTTTCCTCCTTCCCTTATAAAACTTTATTTTGTTACTTATTTGGGATTTCAAAAAAGCCTAAATTTTAAGAAGTTTAAAATTTTCAAAAAAAAAATTTAAAAATTAAATTATTTGAGATAATTTTTTGTAGTATTTTTTTATTTTTAATTGAAATGTTTAAAATACCTATATTTTTAGCTTTTAAAGTTATAATTTTTAAAATATTGGCACGCTTTTTTGTTTTTGTTAGTAGAGTTAATTTTTTTAAGTAAAAATATTACAATAATTTTATTTTTAAAAAATTATAGTGTTTATGATAAATATTGGTTTTTTTTCTTAAATTAAAAGATAAAAAAAGTTAATTTTTTTAAAACCTAACAGAATAGCTTAAAAGTCAACTTTTTTTGACAAAAAATGGATTTAAAATCTATCTCAAACAGGCAATTAGTTTTTAGTTAGAATTTTTTTACTATTTGATCAATTTTTTTTTATTTTTCAAAACCCCCTCATCGAGACAAAAAGAATAAATAAAAATTTTTAATCAAAAGATAAAAAATTTGTAAAAATAAAAACAAGTTAAAATAAGCTAATAAATTAATTAATTTATTTATTTTTATTTCTAATGAATTTATTTATTTTTTAGTTGAAAAAATTACTTTTCGGCTTCTTTGACCGAGCCAAATCGAAAAGATAAAAATATTATCAAAGATAAAAAAAATTCCAAAATAAACCAAATAATTATAATTTAGACCAAATTTACATGATTAAAAAACAAGAAATAAAATGGTACACACTGTTTGTGTACTGCTGCTGTTGTTGTTATTGTTGTTATTATTATTATTATTATTATTTAAAGAGCAAACCACAAATTATACGAGACTAACTAAATAATTTTTGAAGAGTCTTAGCAACTCAGTAGTTTCACACCTTTTTATAAAGCTCCTCACTCAGATAGTCTGCGGTTCGAGTCTCCCTACCCCACTTTCCTCTCCCCTTTTTTCTCTTTCCCACTGTCCATGTACTTTCAATTTAAAAAAAACTACATAATTCTTACTTAATATCAAAATATTTTCGAGTAATAAATACAACAACGTTGTGTACTTTTTCTATCACAAATATGTAGGCCCACAAATTGTCAGATTTTATATTTTTTTGTGCAAAAATAGATTTTTCAGCAGGTTACGATCATCACTGAGATCAGTTGTAAACTCGAAAATTTTATATTCGACTCTCACTAAAAATACTTTAACTTAATCAATACATGTAATTTGCATGTGATTACAAATATTCAAAAATTTATGCTTCAAGAATAGATCAAAAAGACCCTACCTTAAAGTGATTCTTTCATTATAAAAAAATTAAATTCTGAATTTATTCACTTATCAAAAAGACCCTACCTTAAAGTGATTCTTTCATTATAAAAAATTAAATTCTGAATTTATTCAATGTCTTATTAGTTAAACAAAAAATATTCACTTTTTTATTAGTTTTAAATTGTGAAGTTTATTATTATATACATGATAAATTTTACAATTTAAATCAATAAAAGAATAAGTATTATTCACTTATTTTATCAAATAAATAAATAATTTATTTTTAAAAAATAATTAATCGGAATAATATACCTATTGCATAAGAAAGTTCCATTTCTCTCCAATTCCAAAATAGAAACAAGATTGATCGCGGTATAAATCATTTATTTCTTTTAGAACTAGTATAGTTGAATTATATGACTACTCATATTTGAAGTGTTTAGGTCTGTTTAATTGTACCGTCCAATTACAAAACTACTAATTCTATGTTTGGCATAGTTTTTTTAAAGAGATTTTTTTACTTAGAAGCCTTTTAAAAAATTTACTTATTTAACTTCTATTGACTTTTTTTCATATATTTTTATATTTACTTTTTTATAAAAAAGATTTTAAAAATCAAAAAACCTAAAAAATAATTAGTTTAAACACAAGCTAAAATTTGAGATGTGTGTAAAATTAATACAAACACTTTAAAATATTTAAAAAAATTGTTAAAATCCAATCTTATTTTAAGATCAAAGGGAGTGCACAAAATCCCGTGATAGTATTTGGTATTACTAAAATTAATAACTTATTAATTGTAGTTTATAGTAAAAATTATGAGTGCTTAATAAATATGTTAACTTATAATTACACTTTGTGAGTGTTGGCAAATATGTTAAATTATAACAAAAACTAATTATTTATAAATAAAAAATAAATTAATAATAACTTATACCAGAGATTATAAGTGTTAAAAAAATTATAACTTATTATTAATATTAGTAATAAAAAATTAAAAACTAACCCAAAAGCTTAAGCTCCGTTTGGTAACATTTATAGTTTTTTGTTTTTTGTTTACAATAAATAAAAATTATATTTTTATTTATTTTTATAATAAAACAAAAAAAACATATTTAGTAATAATTATTTAGAAAGTAGTGATTAGATGTGGTGACCAGAAATGGTAGTTGTTAATGATAACAAAAGGTAATATTGGTGATTGGAGGTGATAGTCAAAAGCGATGACCGTATGTTGTGATCGAATGTGATAGTTGGAGACTTTAACCGTATGTGATAATTAAAAGTGGTGGTTGAAATTAGTAATCGGAATGAATGGTCGGAGGTAGAAGCTAAAAAGTGATGGTCGTAAGCGGTGATTTGAGGTAACGGCCAAAAGTGATTGTTGAAAGTAATAAAGAAAAAAATATATTTTTATTTATAATTTACAAAAATTTTAAAAACAAAAACAAAATAACAATTACCATAAACGTTACCTTAGTAAAACACCCCATCTCTCTTTCATTATTTTTGCCAATTATTCTACTCACTCCATATCAAATTCTGTCAGGTAAGAAGGGGTCCATTCTGTCCAGCCACCTTTCTTTGCCAAATTTTGTTTTTGCTTATTGTTAATTTTAAAGGTATTTTTATTTTTTAATTAATTTTTTATTTTTTTATTCATCTCAATTCGAGAAATAAAAATATAATAAATTATCATACGATAAACAAAAAAAAATAACATAAAAAATTAACTCATTAGTTCATTTTTTATTAGGCAAATTACCACTCCATCAAACAATAAAATTTACTAAAAATAAAAAATATATATAACATAAAATTTAATTTTTTATTTTTAAATTTATTTCATATTTTAATTACGATTTTATTTTTTAACTTGTCTGATAAATTTAAAAAATAATTTCACAAACAAAATTTGCAACAAAATAAAAAATAAATAAAATAAGTAAATAAATTATAATTTTAAATGGTGCAAGATCTGTGTATATTCATTCCTTTTTCGGATGGCCTTACTTTCTTGCAAATCATTACATTGTGAAATGACAGATTTGACCCTTTTGGGTTGTTTGGCAATTGTCAATCAAGAAAGATAAGACCTATAAAACAGTTTTAAAATTTTAGTCGGAATTTAAAATGAGTGAATTAAATTTATTTAAATACGTAATTTTATATATTTAAGTAAATTTAATTTATTAATTTTAGATTTAAAATAAATTTCAAGAACTATTTTTTTAAATGGTAGTATTACTGCGTGTAATATATACTATATATAATAAAGCAAACCTATAGAATTTGAAACTGTCATAATTTTTTTATTTATAATTTTTTTAACTGTTATATTCTTAATTAGTTAAAAGCATAAAATTATAAATTTATTATTCAATAAATACTTTTTAATATTTAAAATTTTTAAAAATAATTACATTCATGCGTACCACATTTTTAGTATGAAATATGCTTATCTTTTGTTTACACGTTTCCAAGGTTGGAGAACCGTACGCAATATGAAGGTGCTGTTGCTTCAAGTAGCGAGGACCGGTGGTATTTGGTATTATTTAAATTAATTATTTAGATTTTTTTGGTGATTTTATAGTTTTATATTTTTTTATTTATAATAAAAATATTTTTATTTGTTTTTATAAAAAATAAAAAAATATATTTAGCACATAAATATTTGGACAGTGATGGTCAGAGATGATGTATAAAAGTGTTAGACAGTGATGATAACAAAAAATAGCAATAGCAATCAATGGTTATTAGAAGCAGTGGCCGTATGTAGTTGTCGAAAGTAGTAGCCGAATATAATAATTAAAAACGATAGTCAAAAATAGTGGCCGCAAAAAGTGATTGAAGGCGGTGGTTGAAGGTGGTGACATGAAAAAGGTGGTAACTGGGCGTAGTAGTCTAAGATAGTGATGAAGAAAAAAACATAGAACGAAATTTTTTTTTACAAAATAAGTGAAAACACATTTTTCTGTTTAAAAAAAACTTAGTAAATTTTAAAAATTATTTATATTTTTTTGAAAACAAAAATAGTTATCAAACATATTTTTACTTACAATTTATAAAAAAATTAAATATAAAAATAAAAAAGAATAAATATAAACGTTACCAAATTGAATCTTATTAATTATAGTTAATAAATTAATAATTTTAACTTATAATAAAAATTGTGAGTGCTAGAAAAAAATATTAATTTGTGGCTAAAACAAGTTTTCTTATTAAAAAAATATTATACTTTGTAAAAAAATTATAAATATTTAAAAAAAATATTATTAAAATTAGTAACAAAAACTAAAAATTGACCAAGAAGCAATGACAAAAACCGTCGGGGCATGTTTCGATTGACCAATTAAATCGAATTCAATTAGATAGAAAAAATATGTTGGCCAGCAAATTAGTATTTATCTCCTATGATAACTAATTTTGTATTTGTATTGTAAAATTAATATTAATAATTAAATAAATAAGATATTAATAATATTTCATTCATAGTATTAATAATACTAGGATCTCTTAATATTATTAGTACTAGAGTTTATATTACATTTTCTTCTTATATAACGGTAAAAAATAACTATACAATATTTATTTTATTTTTTATTTCATTTTAACTAAACATGAACTAAATATTTCACTATACATATGATTTATTTCATAATCTCTTTATATTTAAAAAAATATGTAAAACACATAATAATATATATTTTTCTTATTCTATTCAATCTCTAAAATATCAACTGACCTTCAAAATATCAAATATGGATAGAATGTCTTTGTTTCGTTATCACCTTTAAACCGATTTTTTGCTTTTTGAATTAAAATTTAAAAAGTTAAAAAATTTTATTTTTTCATCCCTAAGCTTTTACTTAATTTAAAATTTTTTTTTTGACTTTTTTCATAACAATTTTTAATTTACTCTTTTGGCTTATTTTTGGTTTTTTAAGCTTTTTTAATTTTTGATTTTTGTTACATATAGGGAAAATTTAAAATTTTACATTCAATTTATTTAATTTTTTTAATGACTTAAAAGACATTAATTTTTAAATTAAACAAATTTTTTACTTTTTATTAGGGTAATTTAAAGCTAAATGGCGGTTTAAAACCAAATTGGCAGACGGAGACAAAATCTAGTTGTTCAAAGTCGTTGGATTAGAACTAATGGCATCGGACAACCATTGGATGATAAATTTTAGTCCAAATTTGAAATTGACTGACGTGTCCATCGTACAGACAGATAAGCTCATCGGCTCGCGTAGTGGGCAAATATCCACATCCATCCACAACTATGCTTGTCTTTGCAATAGCATGTTTTCGAAAGTTTTTTTTTTTTAATAGTGCTCCGTTTGGGTGGGTGATCTTACTTATTTATTTATTAACTTATAATTTAAAAAATAAGTCACGTTATTTAAATAATTAAATAAATTAAAAACAAAAAAATAAATAAATAAGTAAATAAGAATAGCCAAAAAAAGAAAATAAGTTGACTTATAAGCAAATAAGTAAATAAGCTCGTTTGGATAGCTGACTTATAAGAAAATAAGTCAGGTACCACCCAAACGAATTGACTTAAATAGGATTTAGCTTATTTACTAATAAGTAAATAAATCAATAAACAAATAAGTAAGATCCACCAAACAGGCCAATATTTGAAAAGGTTCACTTTTTATTATAATTAATTAATTTTTAAAAAAATATTTTTTTACATTGATTTTTTTACAAACAAAAGTTAAGAAGACAATAAATCTATAAAACAAATCAGACTAAACACAAACTTTGTAATAACAAAGGGATACATCTTTATTGTTCTTTCATATTTTGTTATATTTTTTTATGAAAAATTGATGAACAATTTAATTTGTAGGTCATTTACTATTTTTCATCAAGTATAATATTTCTTAACGAATAAGATCCATCATCATAAAAGTTTTAACGCGCAAAATACTCTATTGATGCGTGTATAATTTTTTGGGACAAAAATATCTGATGTACAAATAAATTTATTTGTTTTATTGTAAGCACGTATAAAGATCACAAATAAATTTATATGTCGTATTATAAGTACACGTATAAAGAATACAGATAAAGTTATATGTACCTTTTTTAAAAATTTATAAAGAACACAGATAAATTTATCTGTATTATTGAAAGCACATATAAGGAATACAGATAAATTTATCTATTTGCATTATCTATGTTGATATTATAGATGTAAAAATGGCCCGACGCCCAACGGGGACCCGAAGCCTAATAGGAGCCTGAAGTCCGCCACTGTTCAGGCCCGGGCCGGGCTGGGCCGATGCCGAGCCCGAGCTGGCCTATATTGTTCATGGGTCGGACTTGGGCTGCACCCCCAAGCCCGTGGGTCGGGCCAGGCTGCCCTGAGGCCCGCCCGCCCAGAAACTGTTAGGCTCGAGAGACCGAGAGAGAGCTAAGAATTAGAGAAGAGAGGGAGCAGAGAGGGTGAGAGAGAGAGAGAGAGAGAGAGAGAATGACAGAGAGAGATCGGGAGGGATGAGGAGGCTGACTAGAGGGTCGGTAGTGGCATGGTCCGCGGCGACGAGCAGCAATGGAGCATGACGAGCGGCGAGTGGCACGGCGGCGACGCAGTGCTTCTTCCTCTTCTTCTTCCTTGTGAGTTATGGCAGTGGAGCCCTAGGTTCTGTTTGGTTTGGAGCTTGAGATTTTTTCCTTTTTTACTCTAGGCCCGTCTAAGCCCGCCCAAAAGTCTGGGCCCGAGACTTGAACTCGATCCCTTTACTCCTAGGGTCTGGGCCGACTCTTGAAAAAAGTCCGGTCCGGCCCGGTCCGAAAAATTGGCGGGAGTCCGTCGAGCCCAGGCTGAACTTGGCCTGACCAGTCCACGGTCGGGCTGGGCCAAAATAACATGCTCAGTTGATATGTAAACAGATAAACTTATCTGTTATGCATAAATGCGCAAATAGATAAATTTATTATTTTTATTGAAAATACGTATAAAGAATACAAATAAATTTATTTATTTGTATTATCTATATTTATATGCAAATAGATAAATATTAAATTAATTAATTAATTAATTTGTTATGAAAAACAGATAAATTTATTTGTTTGTTGGGTATTTTTGGAAGAAATTACGCAATTGGACTTCACGCGTTAAAATTTTTGTTTATAAATCTTGCGCGTTAATATCTTATTTTTTCAACCTTTAGCTGAAATTCCTTATTTTTTACTCTAATTTTTAAATTAAAATATTTTAGATTTTTAACTCATACTTTAATTGCTCTAATTTGTTTTGAGTATTCATGAAGTGAGTTATTTTTAGGGTTCAATTGACAACTAGCTTAAATGTTAGTTTTTTTTTTTTTGTGTATTTTGCGTTTTTAGTTAAGAAGTTAAATTGGGTTCAAAGTAGGTTATTTGGTAATTTAGTTTTCACACTAACTTTTTTTAAGTTAATTATTTGGGTAAAAAATTAATTTTTTTATTTTTTGTTTAAATTATGCAATTTTATCCTACTATATATTTAATATTAATAATTATATGTAGTTAGTAATGATCGTAGTTATGAATAAAAAGTATTACTATATTTTAAAAGTGAAATGAGTTTAGATAGAATATTTTAAAATTTTGTGTTTTGATTCAACTTTTTAACTTTTTAACTTTTTAACTTTTTCACCAAAAAGGTAAAAAAAACCTAAGTTGCCAATCAGGCTTTAGTATGCTATACTCTTTTTTTATCCTGTATAATAAGGAGTTAGCCATTTTACGATTTAGGGTGAGATTTATTTTTAGCATGTTGTACCATTTTTGTCTTTCATATTTTTTTATTGTCATTTTTGTATTTTTTTTTGTATATTCTTTTACTCTTAACTTTTAAATTAGTGCATTTTGGATTTCTAACGCATGCCTCACTTGCTATAATTTGTTATTATTGTTCATGAAGTGTGCTTTTTAGTATGTTAATTATACCCCCAAATTTTGTCCTTCGTATATATTTTTTATTTTATTTTTTTAATTTAGATATTTTAGAGTTCGAACCGTGTTCGTATTGCTTTATTTGTTTTTAACAGTTCATGAAGTGGTTCTTTTCTTTACATGTTGTATTATTTTTTTGTATTTCAAATTCATAGCTCGTGTCTTACTTTAAATAAATAAAAATAAAAATTTCTAAATACACGCACAATTTTGGTAAATAATAAATATCAATAGAATCGAAATACTAGTGCACGATGCATAATTATTTATATATTTAAAAACTAAAATATTTATTTAGCTAACTTGGTATGCATTTAGAAGTTCTTAAAAAACATACTTAGCCCATATTTGAGGCATAAAAAAGATGATTTTTTTTCTCTTTGTAATTCCATGGTGCTCATCAAAAACAATTTTGGTATTTTATCAAAGCTTTCATGCCATTAGTTGATGTCAAGTACATTAAAAAAAATTTAAATTATCTTAAGTAAACAATTATCTCTTTTCAAATTACATGTAAAGTCAATTATTCAAAAAAGAAAAATTCACTATCAAGCTGTAGATGGCCTGATTAAGAAATTTGATATTAACCGGTCCAAACAAACAATATATTAGGTTGTTCAAAGATGGATGCCTTATCCCAAAAGAATAGCAGGAAATACGGGAGAGTGATGATCCTACCAACAAACAAAACCTACGATTAAGGAAATAAGGTGATTTAAGCAAACCAAATCAGGACTAATCCTTTGGTAAAAATGGGTCGACGAGGATGAGCTGATTGCCCGACCCAATTCGGGAGGGTCAAATAAAGATTACGACCCCAACAAGATAGGGACACGGCGACTTACAATTGGGCACCGACTCGAGTTGCTCGAGTGACTTAGAGTATTTGAAGAACTTGAACCTATATTTGGCAAAGAAATATACTCTATCCTGTGAGGACATATATTGGAGTTATCCGAGGTAACGAGCATTCAAGCTACAAGGAACCTCACCAACTCGGATGGGTAAAATTAGTACCCCCCTGAGCACTGAAAGAATCAGAAAGAGGGTATGAAGCGACATATGACTATTTTAGGGGAACTTAGATATCACCAGCTCGGATTGTTTGGATCCGAGTTACTCGGACCCCCAGCTACTCGGTTACCCCATTGTACAGGCTATGACGATAATCTGGACTATCCAATATTATTACCATGGCACAGACCATGCAGACAACACATGCTGTATTATAGCCACGATACAGGTCGTGAAAGTAGTACAGACTGTAACGTAGCTCCGACTACTCAATTACAACATAGCACAAACTATGTGGCTCACCACAGACAGAACAAATTCAAACATATATAGCACAGACTATATCAACATAGATTCATCCAATAATCGAAAGATTATCTCAGAGACAACGAAGACAATGACAGTACAATCTTGCACGGAACGTTGGGAGACATGTGGTTTGGTGGCTAAGAAAAATGATTTGTCGAGCTACGGGACCTATCCACTCGAGTGACCTCTAAGTCACTCAACCCGGGCGGGCCGGGTACTTGATCTGAGCGGGTTGGGTACCCACGAGGCACCCGTTGACCGACTTAGTTGAGTTGAAATAGGACACTATTTGGTTAATTTTTGGAATAAAATCTCTTGATTCTCCAAGATCACATTTCATGATCCGATTGGATCTCTTAAAAGGTTCTATCGGAACCCTAATATAGCTCCTCTTAGTGCTATAAATAAGAGGAATAGTTATGCTTTTGGATCAATCAGATTAGAGAGCCTGATACAGATTGTTCATACTGTCGATAATCTGACTCAATTGACTTTCTCCTTCACCTAACCTCTTTTCTCTACGTTTTGTGTTTTTGATCGTTTTGCATATTTCATCTTTTCATAATTGTTATCTATTTGTTCGTTCTAAAAGACCCCTATACAAGTTAGTCCATTCTATAATGCTCTGAACTCGAGGCACGTTACCCTTACGTTACTGTCTAATATTTTCAAACAAGCAATAGAACTCCTCTTCTTAAATTCCACTTGATGATCGGAACCACTTTTTAAGAAAAAGTCTTAAATTTAAATTATTTTAAAAGTTGGCACTTCCAAAAACTTTGAAAAAAAAGTGTAAAATTGAAATATTTTAGCAGAGCCCAATAATTCATTAGCTATCTGAACAATTAAATTGCACAAAATTATCAGTACTTAACAAAAAAAAAAGTTTAAGACAATTTTATGCTCATAGCTTACGCAAGATTTATTACAACTGGATGTGAAAAAAAAAAATATTATACTACTTATTAATAATGTTAAATATAAAATCAAATAATAGTCATAAATTATCGTTCAGAGCACGACCAATAACACTAGTCGGGTTTATAAATGGAAGTGAAGACTCTATAAATTTTCATATTATGATTTTGTTTAATTATAATTTATGTTTTGCATTTTTTGAGATGCAAATTATTTATTATATTTTAATATTCAAGTTTTGATAACATATTTTTTTAACTGATATTATTCTCAAGCCACTTAACTATTTTTGTGAAATAATTAATCTTAAATAAAATTTCATTAATTGTAATTTTAAAAAAATTCTTCCTCAAAAGCAATTGATTCAGATTTTAGAATGTCATGATTTAAAATTTTTAGTAGTCAAATTAAACAAATAAAAAATTTATAACTTACAAAATTAAAATAATAGAACCATAATCATATCATAATTCTAAACCATCATAGAAGAAATAACAAAAGAGTGGAACCTGATAATAATTGATAATAGTTTTATATGATAATCAATAATCACCCAAAATATTCACTATCAAAACAAAGATGATTAATATATTAAATATTAAAATTAAAAATGTATATTTTCTAAAATTTAGAAAAAAAATCTACTATATAATAAAATAAATAAATATAAAATAAGCTTATGTATCTATTGTCAAATCTACTATATA
>JAOTRH010000025.1:12217033-12242569 GCA_034768845.1 Heliamphora exappendiculata | reverse complement strand
TCCATAAACCATGTCTCCAAAACCATTGCACTCAATCTATTTGAGACAAATTTTATAAAAAAAATTTATACATATTTTCGTTCAATTGTATATATATTTCGTGTTCAATTGTATTTGGGTTCCTATTCAGTTGCCCTACAAAAAAAAATTATTATTTTTAGTGTATGTACTGTAAGGATGTTTGGCACGTTTTTTTTAATGGACAACGTATTAAGGTGCTAGTGTACAGTACAAGCAAAGCATAATTGAGACTGTTTAAAACTAAGCATACTTCCAAAATTGATATTCAAATACATGAACAAAGCAATTAAACATAACGGCATCAAATCTAAAGAATAATTATGATCACAATTCTACAAATCAAAATTGTCAACTAAATATGCGATGATTAAACCTAACAATGGCAACATTAGAGAAATAGTATGCAATTTGGTAATTGAAGTTCAAAATAAAAAACCCAACCTCCTTACGAGAATAGAAAGTGTGAGGAGAGAAATGTCAGGATTTCAATAGAATACCTGATACGTGATTATTCAGATGAATTCTAGAATCGTGGAATGTGGAATCTTTGGGTCAATCCCCGTGAAGCAATCCAGTATCCAATATCCGAGTCGTAGTCGAGCAGTAACACGGATGAGTGAGTTGGGAATGCTGCAGAGTATCAACATACTTTGGAATTGTACTTAATAAAGTGGCAGCATATCAACGTCAGAAAAAGATCCTTTCAAATCGTACCAAAGGTACGTTTATATAGAGTATGTCAGCCAATGAGGTGCTGCCACGTTTGATGCTCAGATTGAGCTCACAAAAACTTGCGGTCGCCACCTTCAAAGGTTGCGGACGTGAGAATAAAGGTTGCAACCGTGACAAAAGTTAGGGTTTCCAAGAGATTCATATGGCGATCGCAACAATCAAACAAACGGTTGCGGGGTTCAAATGGTTGCGGTTGAATTACTTAGGTCAATGAATAACCAGGTCGCAATGTTTTGAAGGTTGCGACCTCAAAGTCCAAAAGATGTGATATTATGGTTTGATTTTACGGAATATTAGACTTGAATTGCTTTCAAGGGATCGTGTAAAGACGTCATTCCACTTGGTTTTCATCATCGGACTTAACTGGATAAGCCTAATATTTGGCGGGATCAAATTAGGGTGTCAACACCTGAGACTGAACATGTATTGGGCTCTAAACTGCCCCTTCTATGTACAATCCAACGCACGATGCCTTGATTTCCTGCACAGAAAACAAATGAGTTCCCTCCGCTCTAACCTTCCTAATGAAGCCACCGAGGGTGCTGGTGTACGATGCCTTAGTCTCAATCCTTCCACACGTTCCCTGATCGCGGGCCTCAGAGGCCTCTCAAACCTCTTCGAATGTAGCTCGTTAGTAGATATGCAATCCTCAGCGAAGTGGGACAAATTAGTAAACATTGCCTCATACTGTACCACACTCAGTGCTTCTTGGGTGAGGGAAAAGAACTCCTCACGATAAAGATCCCTCGAGGACTCGAAAAAGTATTTATCAAGAAATGCCTTCGTGAAAGCTTTCCACGTACCTTCCACAACTGTTCTAGCAAACTTCCACCACTCATGGGCATCACCCATCAGTTGAAAAGTGGCGAACACAATCCTCATATCGTCCTCGACAATCTTCAACGTATCAAGGATCTTTGTCACAAACTCCAGTCATTCTGTGGCCACCTTGGGATTAGGATCTCCAACAAAGGTACGAGGGTCAAGACGCTAGAAATCACGCATCGCATCAGTCGCCTTCGGCTTGGGCTCTCTTGCTCCTCGTCTAGCGGCTTTAGCTAGCTGACCGATGGAACCCACAATCTCATGTAGCAATCCTACCCCGTCTACTGGTCCTTGGAGAGCATTAGCATTCCCAATATCAGGGATTGGTACATTCCTTTAGCCTAAACCACGGCCATAGCCTCAACCACGACCTCACCCTCTTCGCACAGACATAACTTTTATATGAAAGAAATATAGAATATAACCACATAAGATTCAACTCACCATGTTATTACCGGCACATGCCACATAATCGTGCTAACACTTAGCCATATAAGATCATAAAATTCCATATACCGAGGAGCACCGACAAGAGTGACGAGTCAATTTAGGTAATCTACTTAGATTCCTTATTAGAAAGTACGTCCGCCAAACACATTTATCCAAACGCCCGAAGGCAAGACTAATCAATTCTAACGTCCAACATCCATTCTCACGTATACACGACAGCCTCATCCTCAACAGGTTATAATTTCTCATGTTATCAAAAAATTTAATCACATGCAATCAAACACACGCAACCATCCTTACAGGGTAATGCAACCTCTCCCACGGCTGTTAGGTATTCGAACCTAGAGTTTTGATATCTTGTTGTCACGCCCTAAAACCTGGATCACGCGAATCACCCAAGAAAACCCGTTATGAGATACCAGGATCCATCAAAATCACTGGAGCCCAAATGGATCCAAGAACGAAGATGAAAACGAGTTTAAAACCTTTAAAAAATGTAATTTCAAGAGTTTATTTTATATAAAAGAATAGCCCAAAGGACTAAGGTCACAATCCCCAAGAGCCAAGGTTTAAAACAAAACAACAAAAATTTCAAAAGTAGCCCAGACTGCTCGATCAGTCAAAAGACCACTCGAGCAGTCCCTCTGCACCTAATTTTCCACCGCCTATAAAAAAATCAATCGAGAGTGTGTTTTTCCACTCGATAGACCGCTCAAGTAGTCAATCGAGCAGTCTGGCTCTGGACTAGATTTGTTAAAATCCCAAATTTTAAACTCCCAACACTTAACCATTTTCTCACTTTTGAAAACCCTCTAAGGCATAATAAGCCAACTAAAAACATGGTTCAAAAACCTCCGTCAAGGCATGAGAGTTGATATAAGATATAAAATCAACCAAAAATGATTTATTAAAACGTTAAAACCAACTGGGCGATAACTATATCATACAACGACACAAAACAACAAACAACCCATAGTTCTTCTTGTAAACATACAACATGCATGCATTAATATCAAGGTCTCAAGACTTACAAAACATATAACTGCTTTACATGATCCAATAACAAAATAGTGATAACAACCGATTAACAAAACTATGACAATACAACAAAAGTGCTTTGTTTTCGCCTCCTCCGGGGCTCACCAAGATCAACTCACGTGATCACATTCATCTGAAAACTTTTTAAATCCCACAACGTGAGCTGAAACATAATGGGAATAGACTAGTATGAATTAAAAGTATAACATGCAATCACAGATTATATAAATAGCTCGACTACACACATCACAAACGACTTTTCATCCTTAAAACCATGAGTTTTTATATAATCCAGCAACATCCAACAGTTCAATAATCATACATAACCCGTTATATTCTAACTAGGTTTTCACAACCTACGATGCCACCTACACACACTATGCACTCTTTTACGGCCTTTTACCGAGAGATAAGTACTAACTCCATTTATACCAACTCTTTACGGTTTTTTACTACAAAACCAACATCAACCCTTATTATGCAATTTTTTGCGATTTTTCACCACAGGACAGTACCTGCCCAATTTAAACAATTTTGTATTGTTTTTCACTGCAGGAGTAATCAAATCCCAAGTTACACACGTAGATACTATACATTTAGAGAGGCACAGAGCTATGCATATCATTTAAAGGCACTCATGCATCAACCACACGTTGAAATCACGGCTCAATCCCAAGGGTTAACTCTAAAACTCCCAAAATCATGTTTTCACAACATTAACATAAGTCCTTTTGGTTTTTGAAATCCATCCTTTTGTAAATCACATACACATACGTCCATTAACTTTGCAATAAGCCATACAAAAGGCATAACACATTTTTTATCCAACTAAACACGGTTTAAACACAAAGTTTAACATTTTTAGCATTTTAAAATGGTAAAAATGCATATAATCACATGTATCACCCTTTTAAAGCAAAATAGTCTAGAATCGTATCATAGAGAGTTAAAAACTCGAAACTTTAAACACCGATGAAAAACCAAAGTTGCCAAAATGAGATTCCGTTCGGATGAACGCAAAGCCTACGACGCGTATAATAAGAATCGACTACCCAACGCCAAGAATCGAGCTCGAACCAAGCTAAAAGCTAAAGAGAAGGAAGAGAGTTTGGATGTTCTTTCAAGAGAGAAAGAAAGAAGCTTACAAGAAAAGCTTCAGTGCGAGAACCAATGCCATGAGCTGGCATTTAAACACCACACGCAGACAAATCGCTCGAGCGGTCTAAAGACCGATCGAGCAGTCCTGTCCAAAAAAGGTTTCTAACTTTCTGCCACGCACTTAATAGGACCAGAATTGAAACTTACATGCATTCTAAGCTAACACATGTATAAAACATATAGACATATACTTTTTTATAACGATTAAAACGATAACCAATACATTACATATACATAATAAAAACAAAAGGAACTGGGTGTCACATTAACGTATTATTCAATACGTTAAGGGCACTCTTTTATCTCATGGTCTGATGTTTGCCTTTGGATCTCTTGACCTTCATGCTTTCTCAGATTTGGATTGGGCTAGAGATTACTGATGGCATTCTACATCAGGCTTTTGTGCCTATCTTGGTTCCAATTTAATATCTTGGTCTGTTAAGAAAAACAATCAGTTGTTTCTCAATATTCGGCTGAAGCAGAATATTGTGCTCTGCTCATGCGGATACTGAATTAAGTTGGCTGAAGATTGCTGATTTACACATTTGTTCTCCTGCGCCCACTTTATGATGTGATAATGAAGTGTTTGGAAAAACTACTGCTGGTGCCTTTTAGTTTTTGATATTAATTTTAACTATAATCTACAAATTTTTTTAAATACCCACAACTTCTGTTACAATTTATAATTATTTTTTCTTTTATTTGAGTTACAAATTACAATATTTATCAAACACTCATAACTTCAGCTATTAGTTACAATCTATAAGTTACTAGTTTCTGCAATGCCAAACACTACCATATCTTTGCCTTTTCTTTAGCCACTGGTCTAATTTTCCATGCTTGATCCAAGAATATATAATTTGAATGTCATTTGATTCGGGCGAAGGTTGTAGCCAAGCAGCATCTTCTTACATATGTGCCTACTGCATATCAAGTAGCTATGATGTTTTTACTATAGTGTTGCCCATTTCTCAATTTCAATATCTTGTCAGCAAGCTTCTGGTGTGTTCTTCTCCTACCTACAACTTGAGGGGAAATGATAAGGATATTCCCTTGATGAGTGATACTAATCAGCAAAATCCTCCTCTATCAGTTGCTGCGCATGCATAATTGTTCTATGTGTTCCAGCTGTAGAGTAGTAGGTCCCTAATAACAAATTTTAATGTTATATGATATTCAGCAAGCATAAATTAGTCAGGCTGTCGAGTGGTAGTATAAAAATGGCACTATCGTATCTATGTATACGTATGAATTTCATATTTATAATAATATGGGTGTTTGGAATTGTTGAAACTTATGAATTGTGAACACGTCAGAATAGGTCTCATAGTCGTATCGAACATATAGATACGTCGGGGACACACCAGAACACATGTTGGACACGCCACATCACATGTCCTAATTTTTTTAAAAAAACAATTCCTGCTGGACATGTAAGGGACATGTATCCAATTTCTGACATGTTTGAACCCACCAAACCTGATAATGAAATAAAAAATCCTAAAAGTCTAAGTCCACACTTTGAAAAAATATTTAACCTCTCGTCTTCGCTACCTACTGCGACATTTACCAATGAACTCGATGACTACCGATAACTTCAATCTCATCAGTGACAATTACCATTCACCAATGACATTCTATTGTCCTATGAGTAAGCACTCTACTTTTAAACAACCAAAAATGCTCCAACATCTTTTTTATAATTTTACTATTTGCAAACTTTTTAAAACTTTTCAATTCGAAAAATGATCCACGTTCATTTTTTAACTTTTCCACTTCCACACTTCAAAACAACAATTGAATATATTTCCCTCTTCATAACCCACGTTTCCACTTCTAATTAAAAGTCAGTATTTTCAAAATTTAAACGCAATAGTTTCTAATTTTGTTTTTCTTAATCACTGAAAAAAAAATGATATATACTAGCATTTTAAAAATCCCAATACAGTTTTCAAAAGTGCTGGCAAATTTTTTTTCATTTTTTTGGTTTTTTTCAAAAGTCACTCAAAAGCCGATGTCGGTAATATTTCTTGGCATTTACTAAATGCCACAAAGGTTCACCACGTTTATTTTCAATGTTTCTAGAAAAAAAGAACACCGTTCGGGACAAGGACGAATCCACCTTGGGACCCGTGGGGGCACATGCCTGCACTGAAAATATAAAAATAATTATAAGAGAATAGAATTCCACATTATCCGGTTAGAGCCTTTTAACTCACCTTATAAGGTGTTCTACACTCTCAACCCACAAAGAGGTCTTTTCCTAAGAAGAGGAGAATAAAATTATGCGTTTAAGTGGCGAAAATTGGACAATATTTTGGTGCAGGCTCCGACAGAGGTGTGGTCCCTTCAATTGGTGCTGTCTGTGGGAACCTTAGTTCCACCACATTGACCCACATGCTGGGCGGTAATGTAAGGGGATATAATCCCACATTACCCAGTTAAGGGCTCTCAACTCACCTTATAAGGTGTGCTATACCCTCAATCCATCAAGAGACCTTTTTCTAAGAAAAAGAATAAAATTGTGTGTCCAAGTTACAAAAATCGAACAATATCTTGGTGTAGGTTCTGGCATATAGGTGGCCCCTTCAATAATATTAATACTCTTATATTTTTTAAAAAATTGATGAACAATTCAATTTATAAACCGTTTACTATTTTTTATCCAGTATTAGATTTTTTAACGAGTAAGGTCCATCCTTATAAAAGTTTTAATGCGCAAGATTCTTTTGAAACAAAAATACCATATAATAGATAAATTTATCTGTGTCTTTTCAAAATATGTATAAAGAACATAGACAAATTTATCTGTCTTATATTAAAAGTACGTGTAAAGAACACACACAAATTTATCTGACTTTTATTGAAAGTACGTATAAAGAATACAGATAAATTTATATGTATCTTTTCAAAATATGTATAAAGAACACAAATAAATTTATCTGTAAATTTTCAAAATATGTATAAAGAATACAGATAAATTTATCTATTTGTATTATCTGTGTTGATATACAAACAGATAAATTTATCTGTTAGGCATAAATATGTAAACAGATAAATTTATCTGTTTGCATATTAAATAGATGAATATCAATCAGATAAATTTATCTGTTTGCAGGGTATTTTTGAGAGAAATCACGCAATTAGATCTTGCGCGTTAAAATTTTTGTTGATAAACTTTACGCGTTAAAACTTAATTTTTGAACTTTTGGCTAAAATTCCTTATATTTTTTATAACTTTCTTGATTATTATATTTGTGTGCCCACCTAAAATATAAAAATAACATTAATATTTTATATTTTTTCTATTATAATATTTGTGCTTCTAAGAAATTATATTATACCCCTTAAATGTAGAATACAATGGAAAATTGATTCGTCTTACTGAATTTTATTCAAGAGAATTGTTTTATATAGAGTTGGTTGTACTTAACGATGAGCTTAATACTTGTATTATTTACATGTAATCTCACAATAAGTACTCAATATTAAATGGAATTGCCGAAAGCTCGTTGTGGTTGATTGTAAATTAAATTTTTGTAGATGTTCAATTTTTAGACAATTTGTGAAAGTATGTGTTCCTAAGTATGATAACTCGTTGAGTTTTATTATAAAAGAACTCACCTTGGACTTGAAATTGTGTCCCTATTGTGTTCGATTTTTGGATCCGTCGCTAGTCCAGGAAGATTCCGACACCAACAAACTTTTTGTGGAATTTAAAATTGTTAAAAAATACTGTAAAAATGTCTGAGAAAAATAAAATTATTCAAGACATTTTACTCCAAACGCGGGGAAAAATGGCAAGACTTTGTAGAATTTTTACATTAAAAACCCTGGCAAAAGTAAGTCTATTTCTATGCACATTTAGCATTATTTGTTACTTTTATCAATAATTTCATCTATTCAGTCCATATTGAATTCATATCAACTGTTTACATTCATAACCACACAATTAACATACAAAATTTGAAAATAAATACATATTTCCATTTCTATGATCTCAACAGAATTCACAGCACCATAACTAAAAGGTACATAGTAAAATCTTAAGAAGACAAAAATTTATCAACTGTCCAAAATGTATACATGATACCACAAATAAATATTAATAAAAAAATATTTAAATATTTTGTAGTATGAGGGCAAATTTATAACCGCAAAAATAACCTCAAAACAAAAATTAACGAACTAACCTATCTCCTTCCCTTAAATTAAAAGGAGAATGGAAGGGGGCAACAAATGCCCCCACGAAAGTATTATTGGAATCTAATTTACGTCGTTTTAGTGTGTAGGAAAAAGTGGTTATTAAGAGATCGGCGACTAAAGAGAGGAAAATAACTTTAGGGTTGTGTGCCAAAAAGGATTAAAAAAACGGAAGAAAGTATTATTCGATTCTAAACTACGTTGTTTAATTTAATTAGTGCGTAGGGAAAAGTTAAATTTTTTAAAATCAACTGCTTTATTCACTTTCGGGTGCTCGGACTATAAAATTTGCTTATTATTGGGATTTCGAGAATTTGCAAGGAAACATGTCCCATGAAAAAACTCATTTTGTTGTAGTGCCTCTTTTAAAAGAAATATTTCATTAATGTTATAATTGGCTCTTCAACATTACGGTATTATGGTGTGATACTTTTTTAATCTACCTACAATTGATGTGATTATTAAATGAATTACTTTTCAGGTAAAAATTAAAAGTAATGTAATTTGTAAGTGTACTATTCATACAAAAATTAAATTTTTCTTTCAAAAATAATTTTTAATATAATCTAAGTTTTGCACTTGTCGCATCGGCCCAATTGCTAGTGATAAATGAATAGAAAACCTTGAATTCAAACTAATTTGACTCAAGAAAATATATAAATCAAAAGTAAATTACGGGAAAAATAATAATTTAAGTAAGAGTAAATTACACTAACCTCTCTTGAAATTTTAGTTAAATACAACTATTTCTACACTTTTGAACAAATTATACAAATTTTTTTTACCATTTAAAATTTTATTACATAGTAACTCAAATAGTTAGAAGTCTATTGCCATCAATCAGATGGAATTTAATTCCCATATTGCCTCTGTCTTAGTGCAAGCATCCTGGCAACCAATGTACTGTAAATTTTAATTTCAATTATACCCATTGTTGAGCTACTTCTTCTACATATAGTGTCTTGGGTGTAAAATTTTTTAACTTCTAAGTTTTATTTTCAATAAAGAAAAATAGAACCATCTATAATTTTCTAAAAAATGTAAAAAATCTTATAAATATTTTTTTACGTTCTTTTCAGTAATTTTGGGGTACTTTAATGGCATCTCTTAACAATTATTTTTTACTTGTGACTCAATATAAAGTTTTTAAAATTTTAAACACATATGCATATAGCTTTGTGCTTTTAGTTTTTAATTCAAAATAAATTGCTTGAAATTATAAGTTACGATTATAATAAATTCTTAAAACTTTTGTTTGAAGTTCTAATAGTATCTTTTCAATTATAATCTATTAGTTTATAGTTTGGCCAAAAACCATCTTTATGCATATGACTTAATGCTTTACATGAGGGTTTTGATAACTTGTTTAATGCAAATGCGGGTGGGGATCATACATTGGCTGCATTTTATCTACGAGGGTTTGCAAAATTATTTGTCAAAAAGTCTTCAATTAAAAGAATTTGCTTACTGAAGATGTAGGACTATATATATATATATATATATATATATATATGTGTGTGTAATTCTTATATTTATCCGAATTAGTCATTTTATTTTACTAAGATTTTATGTACAATCATTACCTCTAACAAGGCTCTTTTTCTCTTGCACGCTGACTTAAAGACTTAAAACACTTTTTTATTAAACAAATTTTTAGCTTATTTGACTTAAGATCTCGTGATTGTAACTAGCTTATAATTTTATTTTTTTCTAGCTAAAAAACCAAATTGGGGATAAAAATAAGTTGTTTGGTGCTTTTAAGTTTAATTTTTTTGAAATTGATTAACTGGATAAAAAGTTATTTGTTTTTGTGGTCAAATTGTACAATATTATCTTTCTAATAATAATTAGGATATTTGGTAAAAGCTAATACTACTAACTTTTAGTTTTTTATTACTCGTTTTAGCTCCAAGTTACATTCTATTCTAAACACTCACAACTTTTGCTAGAAGATATAACTATTTTTTTTTCTATTTTATTTACAAGTTATAATTTTTATTAAATACTCACAATTTCTATAACAAATTATAATCTATAAACTACTAGTTTCAGCAATTCCAAAACCATCAATAATTGTATACAGCTGAAATTAGTAGTAAATAAATTATAAGTAGAAATATTATTTCTTTTAAAATAAAGTAAAAATTTGAATAGAATATTTTAAAAATTGATGTGTTAATTAGTTTTTTTTATTTTTTTATTTTTTATTCAACTGACTATGATAGCTTCTTTGTATTTTTAACTACAAAGTTAAAATGCCAATGTTGTCAATTAATTCCTTAAAAGTCAAAAAAAAAAACAATAATAAAAGAAGCTTTAAACTCTATTACCAAACAATGACTTAAAATAAAAAGTCACAAATATGCTTGTTTGGATTCTTTTAACCTTTTGTAGAATTGCAAGGTAATTTTTATATAAATTCTCAAAAAAAGAAATTTCAAAAAATGATTAGAAATATCAAAAAGGGAAAAATCATAACCTAACTTCTAAATAAAATTTCAAAAAGAAATGACACATTTTACACAATCGCACATTTCACACCAAAAAGGGCAAATTTGTCATTGCAAATTTGCTAATTTAAATGACAATAAATGTCAAATCTCTTTAAAATTTCAAACAAATATCTCAAAATATTTTGACCATTTATACTTTTCTGTTAATGTCATTTAATTATATAAGAAAACTGAGTGTAATTTGTTTAAAAGTATAGAATTGAGTGTATTTGACTTAAATCTCATGAAAGATCAGTATAATTTACCATTTGAGTAATAGTCTTATAAACAATAATATTATCAATAATTAATCTCATTTCCTATTTTATAACAAAAAAATCCCATCTCAAAAAAAAAAAAAAAAGGAGTACTGCTGGGTTTTTTAATAAAAGGAATAACAGCAATACCACAAATATAAAAAAATTATCTAAAATCTTATTCTGAATTCAAAATGAATGGTTCAAATTTTTTTACAGTATTACTCACACAACATACAAATAAATCTGAACCATTTATTTTAAATTTAGAATAAAATTCTTAATAATTTTTCTACGCACGTACCATTAGTGAAGGAACAAACCAACGAGTTTGCGATAAAGATGGGCGGACTGCTACAATGAGGGCTTTTACATACAATAAGGCCTGTTTGGTAATTCTAATTTTTTAATTTTTTTTGTTAAAACGGAAAAAAGAAAAATATGGTCTGTTTGGTAAAAAAATAAAAAAACTAAAAAATTAAAAAGTCAAATCAAAACACTCCTTATTTGGCAACCAACTTTAAACTGACTTAAAGTCAAGCTTTTTGTCTTTTTGCTTAAAAGTCAAAAAATCTCGTTTTTTAACTTAAAGCCTTTTTGTTTTTTTTGCTTTTTATATAATTTTTAAAAAAAAACTATCATAACTTTTATTATATAAATTTATTTTTTATAAAATTATATTTTTAAAATTTACTCGTCAAAATCTATCAGACACGGTTTATATTGAACATAATACTATCTAAAAATAAAAATAAAAATTTATAATAACTTTAAGTAAAAATTTTTATCTTTTGACTTAAAACCACTTTAAGTTTTTGACTTAAATCACTCTATACCTCTTTCAAGCAAATTTTTTAACTTTTGAGCTTAAAGTAATTTTAAGCAAAAAACCTAATATAAACTAGGTTGCCAAATGAGGCCATATGGATATCCTCTATTTGAGACTTCGCCCCAATAAACATATGCTTCAAACTATATATTATTACTTATCATTTTCTATGTTCATCTGTTAGCACACATTGCAATCAATGAAATAGTTCTGTCGAAGCTCAAATTTGCTTTATTGGTTAATTGCAGAAGGGTAAAAATGAGAATGCAAAATTATAATTCTATCCATTTAGTTTGAAATAAACACGTAATACAGTTTATGTTGTCTTTATGGTATGTGCTATGACAATAATACAGTCTGTGCTGTCTTCATGGAATGCGCCATGAAAAGTAGTCAGAGTTACTGTCGTAGTTAGGGCTACGCTTCATAATCTGTGCTATGAAACGTCTTCATTCGTAGTCAGAGCTACGTTTCATAGTTTGTGTTATGTAATGTCTTCATTCGCAGTCAGGGCTACGCCTCATAGTTTGGGCTATGGAATGTCTTGTGCCTCTGCACAATGAGCAGCGTCATTAGTTGGCCGAGTTATAGGGGTCCCAACAGCTTGGATTCTCAATAATTCGAGTAGGTCAAGTCAGGGTCTTCTTGTAACTTGAGTAACTTGGAGTTGTATGTCTGATTTACTGATGGAGTAAAATTAGCCCACTCGAGCAACTCGAATTGGTGAGTCTTTTGGGCCTCTCAAGTTGCTTATGCTTTATTGATTCGTTCAAGTCAACGAACCTATGATTCAAATACTTAACCCTTATCATAATTCATATTCAAGTCACTAGTGGAATAAGTAATTTGTGTGCGCTCTTTGGACTTTTCAAACTTAGCGAACTGAAATATCTGAGTAGCTAAAGGAAAGGAAATCAACCGAGACCCCGTTAGTAGCGGCGAGCGAGAGCAGGTTGGGGGTTTGAAGAAAAACAAAGACAAAGCTTCGTTCCTCAGCAAAGTGTTCACTTATTTTTCGCCAGGTTTCATTCGATTTGTTGTGGATGATGGAAAAACCAGCAAGCTACGGCTTGAAAGCTTACCTTATTCTTAAATAAAAGGAGAAAGGGCTTTATAGAGAGAGAGGTTGAGTAAGGGGGGCGGAGCTTGAAGAGCGAAGCGAGCCGCGCTAGCCTATTACGTTTTTCAGCAGCAAGCTACGGTCTAACGACCCCCTAACCTAGGTTGGGGCGAAAACTCCAAAACTAGGGTTCCTTTCTCTAAGAATAAGGTAAGCTTTCAAGCCCCTTGACTTTCTTTAGTAAAGGACGCAGTGAACTGTAATTGTGAAAAGGTTGGAAGATCTGGCCATCACCCAAGTACCTGAATTAGAGTAGTCGACACCGATTAAGTGAAAGAATACATGAGCTACTAGAGAGGCGAATAGCTCGGGTCATGAGTGACTCGAGTGAATGTATTGTTTAAATCATGTAGCTAAAAAGAAGAAATAATTCTTGTCGCAAAAATAGAGTTCTGTATTCAAACGACTCGAGATATCATGTAGATTGAACCACTAATCCGACAGAAGGAGCAAAGTGGCTCGACTACCAAGCGGGCCAACTGTACCCGAGTAGGTCGATTGCACACGAGTGGGTTTGGTGTATCTGAGTAGGTCGATTGTACACGAGTGGCTCGGGTGTATCTGAGTAGGTTGACTCTACCCAAGCAGGTCGGGTGTACCCGAGCGGTTCGATTACTTGTTACGAGCAGCTCAAATGTTGTACTTATCTTAAGAAGTTTTGCATTGATTTTTTTTCATCCTTACTCTTAATATTAACTTATTCAAGCTATCTGCTCCAGTTGCTTGACCCATAATTATTTATATATTTATTATTTAAAATTTATATGTTAATAGGCGCTGATCCACCTACAATGTCGAAAAGCCAAGGTTGCTCGTTTGTCAATAAAGAAAAAAAAACTAAAAAGTCAAAAAATAGAACCAAAATATAAAATTTTAAAATATTCTATTCAAACTCCAACTACTTTTAAAATATAATAAAATTTTTTATTTATAATTTATTTACTACCACTATCAACTATATATAATTGTTAATATCAAATATATAGAATGGTAAAATTGTCTACTTTGAACAAAAAGCAAAATTTTTTTTTTATCTAAACAACTAATTTAAAAAAAATTTAGTTTAAAATTTAAGTTACCAAATAATCTATTTTGAACATAATTTAACTTTCTGACTAAAATTGTAAAAAAAAAATTTAAATTAGTTATCAATCGAACTCTTAATTCGATGTAGATTAAATGAGATATAATTAGTGTAGAATGTCTAAAAAAAACCAAACATCTCAAAACTTTATATACTTCTATCTCATATTTTTTATTTTTTTTTAAACAAGCCCTTAGTAAATAATTTTATTTGTAGCTTAAACGGGCATATGTTTTGTTCTCTTGTTATTTTGAATTTTAAAAATTAAAAAATTAACCAAAAGATAAAAGATCCAAATACAACCAAAAAAAAAAACTTTTTAAAACTTTAATTTAAAATAATTATACTTCTTAAATTAATTTAATCACGATAGGTTAGGTTCCCACTCTCCCCCACCCCCAAATTTGAATTCAAAAACATCATCCCATTCCGTTCCCTTCCCCACGCAATCCATTCCGGTGTCTAGTGGGTTATATTCGTCTCTG
Source organism: Heliamphora exappendiculata (assembly GCA_034768845.1). Taxonomy (NCBI): domain Eukaryota; kingdom Viridiplantae; phylum Streptophyta; class Magnoliopsida; order Ericales; family Sarraceniaceae; genus Heliamphora; species Heliamphora exappendiculata. The sequence goes on along the minus strand of JAOTRH010000025.1, from coordinate 12,227,875 downwards.
GGCAGCACATGGGCATTTAAAGCAACATTTTACGTGGCAGATTATTATTGGCAAAGGACTGTCCTTTGGTTTGCCAAAAAGTGCGTTGAAGTCCTAATATGCCCTCCACTATTTTTTAAAAGACAATTTTGTATCCGGACTACCCACTTATTCCACATCATCGTAAGAAACCTCTAATTCTAAGCCCTATTAAGCCCATCCTGCTATGAATTCTATTCCTATCAAATCAAACTCATCCAAGATCTCATTAAATGGATTCACAATTATCCAATTTATTTATCTCTTTAAGTTAATAAAAAAAATAATTTAGATAAATTAGACTGATTATTTTTAAAATTTTAATTAAATACAATTAATTTTATTTCTTTAGAAAAATTATACTGACATTTTTTATTAGCTGAAATATTGTTATATATTAATTTAAATTATTAAAATTTTATCTATAATCGTTTGTGTCATTAATTACATGAGATTTTATTCTTATTTTGCTCCTCAACATAAAAATTTATTTCTTTTTTTTTTTATAAAATTTATAAAATAATAATATTTTAATTTGAATTCGTCACAATAATTTATTAGCGATTGAAATTATTTACCAATAGTATTACGTCGTCCAAAAAATAGTAAGATTAAAATATATAAGCCCGCACAATAGTGACTGTGTATATAGTTAATGAATATAAAATTTCATTAATGCTGGTAGTCATCGCGGTTGTTTCGTTGTGGTTTAAATGGTTTATAGGATGTACACAGTAAGTTTAGAGGTGGTGGGTGGGGGTCGGAAATGGCGCCGTGGCGTGGTGTGTAAAAGAGAAACGAAAGAGAGGGAAAGGGGGAGAGAGAGAGTCTCACCGAGAGAGAGGAGAGCAACGGTGGTGTTCAGCAGCGAGCCGTGGCGAGGGAGTTGCTGGCGGTGGTGATGGTCGTGGACGGCAGTGGCGTGGTAGCTGATCGGTAGCGTCGGCATCGCGCGATCTTGTTCTTCTTTTAATTTTTTTTTTGTGCGATCTTGTTCTTTTAATTTTTTTTTGTTTCTTTTTGCGTGAGAGAAAAATTACCGAGAAACGGAGGAGGGTGAGAGAAAAATTACCGAGAAACGGGAGAGAAACAGAAGAACCGGCGTTGCGCCATTTCCCCTTGCCCGACCTACTAGCTCTACCGCCAAATCTTTTTTTGATCGTCCCGGCGGAACCGAGTTCGACACGACAACGGTGGCAACACCAAAGTCGGAGATCAAAAATCAAAGAATGCCTAAGAATTCGAATTCATCTTCTGCATACGAAAAATAAAAGAAAAGGGATGATTCGCTTTTTGCCTAAGAATACACACTGGTTGTATGTATTGTTTTTGCTTCTGTGATGTTGATTTTGGGTTTTGATTTTGATTTTGGCGTTCACGATTAGGATTTGGGGATAGTGATGCAAAGCTAGGGTGATTTAATGGTTATGAAAACACACACACACACACACACATACACACACATATACATCAAGTGATTTGGTTTCAGGTCTAGATGGGTTTGGGGGTTACTGCGGGAGGGGTTTGGGTTTCGCACACCGTCGCTGCAATGTCCTTCTCTCCGCCGCTGTCCACACAATCTCGGGTGGAATCCAACCGTGGGCGCTCGGCGGTGGCGTGATGTTCGTGCGGCTGTGCTGGGCTCGGCTGTGTGTGTTGATATATATGTATATGTGTGTAATATAACATTTATAAATATATTTTCTGAAGCTAATAGTTTACAAAATATTTCAGTGAATTTTGTCATTTTAATTTCTCCGTTAACGCCGTTTTACTGTAAGATAGATTAATGTAATTTGTCAAAAAAAATAAATTAACAGTATTTAATTAAAACTCAAGAAAAGTTAATATAATTTATTCAAATAATTTATATAAAATTTTAATTTAAAATTATTTATTTTGTAAAAAAATATGATTAATAGCATACTTTTGAAAAATTATTCACTAAATAAAAAACATCACCACCTTAATATATTAATGTAGTGTATTTAATTAATAAAAAAATATAATGTTTATAAGTTTAAAAAATAATCTTACAGTAGAGTGGCGATTATTATATCAACGTGACCCTACATTAAGCCTTTATTTGGCAGACCAACTTGAAGTTGGCTTTTTACACTTTTTGACTTAAATTTTAAAAAATTAAAAAAATTTATTTTTTTACGCCCAATATTTATCCTATTAGCATTTTGGCTTTTTGACTTCTGTATTTGGCAAAATCTTATTTATACTTAAGGACAATATTAAAATTTTATATTTTGTTTATTTGACTTTTTTAATTGTTTAAAAATTACTAATTTTCAAATTAAATAAATTTTTAGCTTTTTAATTTAAAGTAACTTTAAATTAAAAATCAATTTAAAATTAATTTGTCAAACAAAGACTAAGGTGTACATGACATGTGTTTATTGATTAAATAAACCACATTAGCACAATAAAAGTGTTTAAAAATGTTATTACTAGTAATTTTAAATTTTTTAATATTAATTCTTATTATAAATTATTAAAATTTTTAATTACTCACAATTTTTATTAAATTTTATAATTATTATTTTTATTTTAATTATAAATTAAAATATTTATCAAATACTTATCTGTTCTACTAGAAATGATCATTTGTAACTTATTATCAGTTACTTTACAAAACACTACTCTGCCGTTGCTTACCTCTTAATAATTTATCTATAATTCTTAATAATGCTAAATCCAACTAAATCTTATCCAAATAATTTTTGTGTGAGTTAATGTTCATTCAAATTAAATCTTACAAATTATTATTTTTTTCTTTTTGAGTTAAAAGAAGATAAAAAATTCAAATAATTGTTGTTTTCAAATTCACAAAATTAAATTTTGAGATGTGTGAAGATTTTTAGGTATTTTGAAAGGTGCTTGAGAAGATGTGTAACCAAAAGAAAAACGCTACATATTCCTTTGCATTTATCCACCATAAAAAAGAAAATAAAACCCTAGAGAAACCTTTCACCTCTCATCTCCCATCCTATTTCTCTGCCCCACCCACCACGAAAACACACCAAACCCAAATCCATAATACGAAGCGAAACCCATCAAATTCCATGGCGAAAAAGAAGCCAACCCGCCAAGACAAGTCGCTACAAACCCAAGAAGAAAGCGCCCACCAAGTCCCCACCATGGATGAATCTTTCGTGAAGCTTCAAAATTTGAAGTCCCTCAACTCCATGCTTATCAACGAGGCCGTGGAGCGCCGCAAACTGGTCGACTCGCTCCAACACTCGAACGGGTATCTGAAATCGGCGTTAACTAGGTCAGAAATGGACAACCAGGCGTTGCAGGAAGAGTTGAATCGGTTGAACGACCGTACGGCGGAACTGGAAATGGAAAGGCAGTTGGGTTTTGTTTTTGTTGCTGTGCAGGTGAGTCAGCATGCGGGGGTTGTTGAGAGGCAGAGGGACGAGTTTTTGAGGGAGAAAGCGGAGATTGAGAGAGAAATGAGAGTGGTTTTGAGAGAGAAATGTGAGGTTGAGAAGGTGGAGAGGGAGAAAGGGTGTGAGATTGAGTTTTTGGAGGAGATTCAGAAGGAGAGAGATGCGTCGATTCGTGTGGCTCGCGAGAGGGATGATCTGAGGGCTGAACTTGGTGTTCAGGTTGAGGAGAAAAATGGGATGAGGCTCAAATTCATTGAAGCAGAGAAGAGAGAGGGGAAGATTGAAGAAGAAGTTCACAAACTGAAGATGGAAATCAATGTCGTGATGGAGGAAAAAGAAGACAGAGAAAGGAGGATTGAATCGATGATGGAGGAGATGAATGGGATGAGGCTCAAATTCATTGAAGCGGAGAAGAGAGAGAGGAAGATTGAAGAAGAAGTTCACAAACTGAAGATGGAAATCAATGCCGCGATGGAGGAAAAAGAAGAGAGAGAAAAAATGATTGAATCGATGATGAGGGAGAAGGATTCGATCGAGAGAAGTTTGGAAGAGTCGAATAGGGAAATTGAGGGATTAAGGAGTGAAAATATAGAAGTTGTGAGAGAGAAGAAAAGGGTTGAGGAGGAGAGAAATGGGGAATTGTTGAAGAAGAAGGAATTAGAAACTTCCATGGCTTCACTCAATGAGTTGAATCTTGTTCTGCAAAAGGAGGAACAGAGGTTGCGGACGAAAATGTCGGAGTTGGAGAAGATGATCATTGAATTTGTAGAGAAGGAAAAGGATATGGAGAGGGAGATTGATGAGTTGGTGGAAGAGAAGAAGGAAAGGGAAAGGAGCTTTGAGGGTTTGGTTGATGAAAAGGGTTTGGTCAAGAAACAATTGGATGATGCTTTGAAGGAATTAGACGAGCAAAAGAGGAAAATGGACGAAATATTTCGAAAGAAAATCGAGATTGAGGAGGTGAATGCTAAGAAAGAGAGCGAAATTGGGGCATTAGAAGCTTCGTACCGTGATCAATCACAGCAAAATTTGAAGTTGAAATCCGAAGTTCACCAATTTAGAGACGATTTCAATCGAGCGACTGTGGAGAAAGACGAGGTCAGAAAGGGATTCGAGGAGGAGAAAAAGAATGTCATGAACTTGAAGGAGAAAATCTTGGAACTGGAGAAGAAAATTCAAGAAACCCAGAAGGCGGGAGATGAGATAAAGGCAGAAAATCGCAGGGTGTTCAGCGAAAAGAAAGAGATAGAAAGCCAATGCGCGATTTTGATGAAGGAGAAATCAATGCTGGAAAGTTTTCTTCTGGAAGCTAGAAAGGAAGTTGAAGAGAAGCAAGCTAAACTGGAATCATCGGTTGCCAATTCGGAGCTTGTCCTGAAAATGTTGCGAAACGTCGCGGCGACGCTGGTTTTTGTATCGAAAAACGAAGGGGTTGGTGATGAGGAAGACGACGGGCCTTTTAACAAACAGGTGGTGGGCGAATCGGTTGAACCATTTTTGGCGGAGCTGGAAGGAATCAAGAAGTGTTTCAAGGAGAGGGAGATGAAGGTTGAAGACATGAAGCGACAGCTCGAGTTTCTGAAGCGTTCTGTAGCAGAGGCGAGGAAGGGGAAGAGCTTCTGGACTTTGGTGTCGTCGGCGGCGGCAACAACCATCGTCGCTGCGGCTTCCGTCGCCTATGTTGCCCGCGGACGATGATTTTACAAACAGTAATACTTCGGATACGGAATTTAACCATAAAACATTCACAGAAACTGAATTTTGATATTTCATTTGCACGAGAGATTATAATTTCAATGCAAATGAATAGTGGATGGTTGAATTTCTGTATTCTGAAAGTATGTTACTTTTAAAAATTGAAATCGTTATTTGATACACGCCGCCGAGAAACTGCTACGAGTTCTAAGGGTAAGTAATGTAGGTAAGTTTGATTAGTCATAAGATTTTCTAGGTTTCATTTTCGTTTTCTTAAGGAACAAACACACAACTTCACAGGCTTTTTACTTGTGAATGAGCTATGTTTTTGCTGAGATTGTGTTGGTATCTTTTGCTCTTTTGGCTTCTTTTTTTTATTTTTAGTATGTTCCTTATCAAGAATGATTCCATTACTGTGGTTGCTTCTGTTTATCAAAAGTGAAACCTCTCAATCCATAGCTTTCAATTTTTTTTTTCTCCTTTCTTCCTTTTATAATTGCTTTTATATGGGGGTAGGTTTTACAATTGTGTTGAATTTAAGCTTCATTTTACATAAAAAAAAAAAAAAAAAAAAAAGAAAAAAAGATGTGTTCGGATTTGTAATCTTCAATAAAACTCATGAATTTGAATTTTAAAAATGCAGTGTGCATAAATGTGTATCACAAATTAAGACCCAACCTTTTCATATGGAATGGGTCCCACCCAATACGTGGGATTTAACTTTAATACGAGTAAAGTGTGCAAATATTTGATTGAATTAGTATATATATATGTAGCAAGGAAAAATTCTTTGAATTCTGTTAGTAAATTTTGCTTTATGTTTGCAGAAGTTAGTAGATTTTGTTACTAAATTAATGAAGTTTTAAAATTAGTATTTTGATAAAATATTAAAATTTTATTATCAGCAGAGCTAAAACAATCACTGGCATAATACTTAATTCAGACCTCTTTGTTAGGAATATGAGTATGGGTTAACAATCACTGGCAATTTTTTTTTCTCCTTTCTTCCTCTTATAATTTCACATATGAGTATGGGTTATATCTACTCATTTCTAATTTGATTAATCAAACGTATTAAGTAGCTCTAAAATCTCTCAATTTGTTAGGAATATTGTAAAAATATGACAACCCACCAATGAGTAGTTCTACAGGCACCGCTTGGGCACCGCCCGTAGCTTTGGATGTTTAATTATTTTTTATTAAAAATTTTATTTTAAGCTTGTTTTAATGAAAAAATAAAAAAATAAAAATTTTACTAGAAACAAAAATAAATAACATAAATTTTAACTTATTAAACCATAAACTCTAAATTCTAAATCAAATAATATAAAATTTAACTTATTAAACCCTAAAATAATTAATTAGTAAAATTAAGTTTAGTATTTTTTATTTTATTTTTTCATTAAAACAAGCCTGAAATAAAATTTTTAATATAAAATAATTAAGCATCCAAAGCTACAGGCGGTGCCTATAGCTTTTTTGTAACCCAATTGGAGGATTGAATGGAATATTTATATTTTTTAATGTCTTCTTTAATATTTACCCTCATATATCACAAGCAACAATGGCTGTGTTTGATAAAAGTTTTGGAGTGTGGATTGAATTAAGAGTACATTGGGACTACATTGCGACTTGTTTGTTTTGTCAAACATGAGTTGAATTATTAGTGAAGTTGGGCTGTGAATCCCCCCAATTGGAGGATTAGTGTTTGTTTGGGATTTTTAAAAAACTAATTTTTTTTACGAGAAACTCAGCTTTTAAGTTATATTTTTTGATTTTTTTAAAAAGTCAACTATTTTTTTCATTTTTTAATCTAAGAAAAAAGACATATACAAATCCCAAATACAACTTTTTTTTGAACTAAAATTAGTATAATATCTTTAATTGAAAAAATTAACATTTTTCACAAAAATAAAAAAAATTGTAGCAATATCCCAAATACTATAACTTAATAATAAAAAAATAAAAATATATTAAACATTTTAATAAAAAAAAACTACTATAAAAAATTATCTCAAACACATTTTTTTTAATTCTTTTTTTTTATAAAAAAAATCTAAAGTACTTAAAAACTAAGTTTTTTTAGACACCCACGGGCTTAGCAAACCTAGCGGTAAGCTGGCTTTCACAATCCAAACCACATAATTTTACCAATTGGACAATTTTGTCCTCTACTATTTTACATAATACCCATTTTATCCTTGTCCTTATACCCACAAATATTTGAAACATCAATTTTAGATTTGTTTTAAAAAATTAACAATTAATTTTAAAATATATTTAGCTATAACAAATATTTGATTTAAAAACAACTGTTCATGTTTGATTAATTATAACAAAAATTTAATTTAATGTTTAAACATAACAAAATTGGGGGTAAAATTGAGATTGTTTTATTTAATCCCATTGTACATTGTGCAAATCAAGTATATTCTTAGTAATCCTTCAATTTTAAGAACATTCCAATTAGTGAATTTTAAAATTTTTAAAAAATTTGATAAAAATGAAAGAATTAGAAATAAATAACATAAAAATTAACTTATTAGCTTATTTAACTTAGTTTTTAAAAAATAATTTAATAATTTATTTAAAAAAATAAAAAACACATTTATTAATTTTTTTACTATAAAGATAATCTTGAAAATTAACAAATATAAATCAATCTCACATTATTCAATCACACCCAAGACAAATCTGAGTTTGTGTAATTTATTATATTATTTTAACCAAATCAAATACAAAAAAATTAATTCTATTTTATTTTTAATCTCATTTCATTCTTAATCTCACCACACTATTAATCTCATCCAACTCATACTAGTTATCAAACGAAGTCAACATGCCTTAATTACAACAATTTATGTATTACAGCACCACACCTCTGCTATTTTCACCCATATGTGAAGTAATAAAATAATTATAATTATATATATATATATATATATATATACACTATTATAAAAGAAATTCAAATATTTGATTTCTTCAATCCAATCAAATATTTTATTTTTCAAATATACCCTTATAATAGTTTTAATTTTAAATTTTAAATATAATTTCATAACTACTCTCTCTTTTCTCTCTCTCAAACAAAAATCAAAATTTATCATGCACCCTCTCTTTCACGCAGTTGTAAATAAAAGAGAGAAAAGTAAAATGAATTTTAATGCATTAACATATTATTTTTATATTTTTTGAATTTCACACTATATTTATAGGCCCTATTTGGGCTAAATTTTGGTGATTTTATTTATTTTTGTTTTCTTAATTTTATTATTTTTCGATTAAAATTTTTTGTTTTTTCAAATTGCTTTGATGAAATGACCTAAAAATAAAAAAAAATTCACTAAAAACAAAATACGTAATTTTTAGATTTGGTTTATTTGCTTATTTTGACCATTTTTTTTAATTTTTTATATTTTGATAAAAATATTTTATTTTTTTTGGCTCAACAAAATGAATCGAAAAGCACCATAATTTGACGGAATAATAAATTTTTTTTACTAAAATAAAAATAAATAAAATAAAATAAGCAAACAAGTGATTACTCCAAAAAAAACATAAATATTATATAAAATTCACGTTTTAGTAGAACGCGCGCGGCAAACTACATATTGATCAAATGCTTCTAGAAGAAGAAAATCAGACGAAGCAAGTTTATGTTGCTAATGAATGAATTAATTAATTAATTAGGACTTCAAATAGATTCTTAGGGCTCCGTTGTCAACTAATTTAAAAGTTAATATTTTTATGTTTTTACGTTTTTAATTTAAAAATTAAATCGAATTTAAAATAAATTATTTGATAACTTAATTTATTAAGTTATTTTTTAAAAAATTATTTATTTAGGTAAAAGGTTAATTTTTTTTACTTTTTATTTAAAGTAGATAATTTTACCATTCTATATATTTGATATTAATAATTATTTGTAATTGTTAGTGGTAATAAATAAGTTATAAATAAAAAGTATTATTATATTTTAAAAATTGTAAGAATTTGAATAGAATATTTTTAAAATTTATGTTTTGATTTGACTTTTTAATTTTTAAACTTTTTAATTTTATTTTTTCAAATGAATAACTTTAACTTTTTAGTATTTTCAATTAAAAATCTAAAAAGTTAATATTGGCAATCAGGCCTTAGCGGTGAAGGTTCATGAATTGCGAGCGTGAACTCTGAGTATAGATTCGAAGTATAAGTTCATGAATTAATTAGTTATATTAACTTTGTTTAATTGATTAGCGTGCCATGAGCAATTTCAAAATATAATTTGTATTGTTACAATAATATTTTATTATAATTATAGTAAAATTTCACAACATTAAAATTTATTTGTTGATAATTTCTCAATGAATTCTATTATTTTAATTTCATGTATTTTGAATATTTATGTATTAGTTGTACTAATTTTGAACTATTTTATTTATTTATTCATGCAATTTCTTAAAAGTTTTGGTTATTTATTTATTTTTTGAGTTGGGAAGAAATAATTAATAATAGATTCCCTAAAAAAAAAAAATAGGTAAAAGAAAATTTTATTCTAAAAAAAGGTGACAGCCCTCGTTCGTGCAAGATATAGGAAAATCTTATAGAGGAACATCATGCGAGTGAAAGACAGAGCACAAAAAAAAGTAAGCGGGGTGCGTTATTTCTTCCTTCTTGATTTCTCCATTAGTTGATATACAGAATTGGAATGAAATTCTGGATCGATATATAAAAAATTTTGTATCCACCAAAAAATCTTGTTTGATAGATGAGGTTGTCAAATAAAAATTATGATATTTTAAAATTATACTTATGATTATTATTGTATTCTCTAATTTAGAGTGTGCAACACTGCTATGGGTATTTGTGTACAATACTCTCTTTTCTAATTTAGTTTAAGAGTTGAAAAAGAAAAAAAATACTTGTATTTATTGAACTAAATTCTTATAAGGAGTGATTTATTATCAAATTACACTCCCCCTCTAGGATAATTATTTATTCATTTATTTTGTCTATTAATTATTTTTATTTTTTATAAATTTTTTTATTATTTGATTAAACTATTATACTTTTAATTTTTCTATTTGAGACGAACGAAAAAAAAAGAAAAAATTTCACCCAAATATAAAAAAAGATTTGAAAAAAACCAAAAAAATGGCAAAATAAGCCATAATTTTTTTAGTAAATTTTTTTAGTATATTTTTTTAGTAAATTTTTTTTATCTTTTAATTAAAATTTTTTTTCACTTCATCTCATCGAGGTAATTCAAAATATTAAAATTTTTAGTCAAAAAATAAATAAAATTCAAAAAAAACAAAAATAAGCAAAAAAATCTCTGCAATTTAGCCCAAATATTTATTTTAGGTTAAATTACACTTACTCTCTCTGTATTTAAGAGTAATAATACTAGCACCCATTCTATTCTCTGAAATATCAACGCACTCCCTTATATTTTCATTTTTATAATATTTAGGCCCAAAAGTTAACTTCTGTTAATTGTGCTGACGAAAACACTGTTTCTAGTCTTTTTAATTTTTTTTGTTTAGTTATAAAATTTTATTTAAAAATTTCTACTTAAAAAATAAAAAATTACTAAATACAAAAATAAGCAACATAAAATTTAATTTATTAATTTATTTTTCTTTTTATTTTTAAGTTTTTTATTTTGATAAAAAATTAACTAGAAAATTTATTAGTAACATAAAATTAATTTTTTTTTATCAAAATTAAAAACTTAAAA
>JAOTRH010000025.1:12193484-12216933 GCA_034768845.1 Heliamphora exappendiculata | reverse complement strand
TAACGGGATCGGACCTTGAAGATACCGTTACGTAACGGCCGATCCGTTACGTAACGGCCGTTATTTAGAACCCTGGTGGAGATACCTATGATATTTATATAAAGAGAAAAAAAATGAATAGTGCCTTGTCTATTATTAATTTCAATGTAGCAATACAGTCTTTATGACCACAATGTAGTATTTGAAGTCTACTTAGATATTTTTTAATAAACTTTTTATAATTTCAAAAAGCTCTTCCAATTATTAACTGGCATGTAGGAACTTCTCTTAATCTACCCCATATTAACCCTTACAATTTATTGATAATTACAATGGAACAAGGTCTATGACATGTATTTTTTTCCCTAGGCCCTTCATTTATAGAGAGGTTGGATTTTGGTATAATGCATGCAAGTTGAACGAGTTTCTTAGAAAAACATTTCAAACTGTTTCTTTTTGCACCTCAACATTTAAAATGAGTTTTTTTACTCTTCTCTTTTATTTTCCAATTCGTTTCCTTGGCAATAAGCAGAATGCCCATTACCAATACTGAAGAAATATTATTTAGGATGTTTGTTAGCATCCTTTATAATATTGGTGTTACTTTACCTTCTTGTTGACACACATGGAAGATATCCATTCTTTTTTGTGATAAGCACAATGTAGTTTACAGACCTTAAATAATTATTCTTCAGAATATCTATTAGTATGCTTTATAATATTGTGGTGACTCTGCCCTCTTGTTGTCATTATCGTTTATTCATCCTTGTTAGTGTTGATATAATATTTATTACTGCTTTTTTCTTAGTATGATTGATCGCAACAAGATACTTACATCAATTCCAATAGAAATGCAATAATCATTAAATAACTACGATGAAAACTTTTCGGCATTATTTGGATGAATTGTCTTGAATAATATGAAAATTGTGTTCGTAATCTAATTATTTGAGTAAGTAATCTACCAAATGCAACATTTGTAGAAAACACACAAACATGGGACCATCTAGTTGATGCATCTATTAGAACTATGAAATAACATAATAGTCCACATGCAGGATATATGGGACTACAAATGTCTTCTTGAATTCTTTGCAAAAAAGCTAGGATTCAACAACTATTTTTATGGGTGAGGATCTAGTGATTAGTTTTCTTTGTGAGCAAGCAACACATAGATGATCACTTGGTAAAAGAATCTTCTTGTTCTTTACTGGATGTCCATGTGAATTTTTAATAATTTGACGCATTATTATTGATTCAGGATGTCCAAGGCAAAGGCGATCATGCCATAATATAAATAATATCGGATCGGAGCATCTTTGTGCATCACAACATGTGATTAGATTGTTCTTAATATGGTATAATATAATCCAAAAGAAAAGGTAGGAAGTTTTTCTGACAATAACTTCTGGGCAGAAATGGTAAAAGTAATACAAAGACATTTTTCTTTATGTTTACTTGTGGTTTCAATATGATAATTATACGATGCAAATGTTTGAAACTTAACAAATTTTTTCTAGATCTTGTAGAATGTGAAATCTCGTGAATACAAAGTTTCGTACCTTTTAGTAATACAATATTCGATCAGTCTTCAATTAATTTGGCAAGACCTAATATTGTCTTGACATTAGTTTTTATCGTTATTAAATTTGTAAAATGTTTTTTATTCCAAAGGATAGTTTGTGTTTTTATCCCAAACGATGTTTTCCAGATTCAATTTTTAAGAATTTTGTTAAGTTTTAAAGACTTACTTTGTAATGGTTATTATATTGAAACCACAAGTGATAAAGAAGGTGTTTGAATTTTGTACTTGTTGCATTTTTTATGCTATGTAAAACACATTGCGTGGTTTGCTTGCAAGAGATTCAACTAGAAACTGTGAAGGGTGGTTGAAAGGATGTGTAGGTAGAGTGTCTGTATCTTTAATGTGGCTCAAGTCGCAACATGTGTCGCTGCTACATCAGTGCGTCATCTCCACAAACTAGACAGACCCACATGTTAGCCTTGCTAAAATGACATGTCAACCAAATCACATATCTCCACATGCTCCCCTATGAAGTCGAGCCATGTTGGCTGAGACTAAGCCCTTGTTTGGCAACCGACTTAAAGTTGGGTTTTTCGCCTTTTGCTTAAAGCCAAAACGCCAAAAAGCCTCGTTTGGGAATCCAAAGGCTTTTTACCTTTTTTCTTTTTTACATAAAATAATTTTATATATTTTTTAGAAATATCATAACTTTTATACACCTCCGTTTTTTATAAAAATTATATTTTAAAAATATACTTGTCAAAATCTATCAAACAAAATACATATATAATATAAAATTATGCACAAATAAATTTTAAAAAATCATAATAACTTTTTCAAACTTAAAGCTCTTTTTTCTCAAAGCCACTTTAAGTCAAGCTGTTTGGCTTATTGCTTTTTTTGGCTTAAAGTAACTCCTATGGTTCACCAAATGAACTTTTTGCTTATTTGATTTAAAGTGATTTTAAGAAAAAAGCCTGACTTAAAACTAGGTTGCCAAATGAGGCCTACATGGTGACTTACTCTTGAGCCTAGGTACTCGAGACATTCTCTAGAGGCACCTCAAGTGAAGCCTAAAAGTCTTAACGCATCGGAAGATGCCTTTTTGGTTGAATAAGTGTAGTTGGAAGTTTAGTTAATATTTAAGTAGGAAATCATTTAAATATTTGATTAGGATATTTTTCCTATCCTATTAGGGTATTTTAGCCTATAAATATGGACTCAGTTATTGTAATAGGTGAATTAATAGACTTGAGGCTTGATTACGGCTGTGGTCTTTTGTGTGCGGCTGTGGTCCACGATTGTTCTTTCTTCCTGCTTCTTCTTTCTCTTTACCTGCCCTCCATCACTATGCTTCTCCGATGGTGGCTATTATCCTAGATTTTCAGCATTAAGTCCACAAAATAATGTTCCTTTTCAGATGCCTTGGTACACTTTGTCACATCACTCTCTAATCTTCAATTTGGTTTTTGTGCTTGCCCTGACATTCTAGGTATATGTTATGAGGCCCAAACCAAGGGACTCTCCTCATCCCAAAATTTTTCAGTCACCAGCAGCTGCCGCTGCTGCAGCCTCTGTTACTGTTGCATATGCCCTAAGCAAATCTGGGAAGTTGGACTTTTCTGGAAGAGAGGATTCAAACATTAAGATAGTCCAAGGTAATGGCTCTCAACGTGATCTTTCAATTGACATCAATGCCATTCGAGAAGAAAAGAAGGTGTTTGAGTCAGCCCTTGAAGAAGTCAGAGCAGCAAATTCAAGTCTCGGGGGAAAGATTGATGAAACTTCTAATACTTATGCTGATTTATCCAAGGTATGCTTAGTATCGAAATTGCGTCTTTGTGTTGCAATCAGTCAAATTGTCAAACTACTCATTATTTTTGCAACCCCTTTTCTGCAGGAACTCCAATCGGTCCAAGGCCAACTAAATGCTGAAAGATCTAGATGTGCTAAACTGGAGGTTTACCTGTTTTGTTCTGTGTTTCTACTAGCATAATATTTGTTTTAACATTTTTCTGATCTCTTGTGGCGAGGAAATGAGCCAAATCAGGGGGGCCTATTGGTTTTCTCTGTTGAATGTCTAGAATAACCTGGAGTCACCTCTTTTATTGAACTTTGGCATAATTTTTTCTTCTTTGAAGAGTTGAACTTATTGATTTATTTTTTTGTGTGTTTCTTCAGGCACAGATTGTAGAGCTACAGACAATGCTGGAGTCATTGCCATCCATAGAAGAAGAGGTACAACTGCTCAGAAAACAAAAATCTGCATTGGAGCGTGATACAGAACTTGCTTCAGCTGCTCCGAGGCAAAGTTCTGGTGGTCTTTTGAAGTGGATAGCTGGATAGCTGGGAATATATGTAAATCACTAAAGGTGCAAGGTCAGTATCTTAACCCATATTGATAACCCATGCAAAACTAAAAATGCAGCACCAGTCATTGCCATCCTCAAAGTGACAAAATCCCGTTCTTTCAGGTCATGCAGAGTTTGGCAATTGCTATTATAGCTTTACCATTGTTTTATTTGGCCACATGTACAAGAGACTGATTCTTTAAATGTTTGCTGAGCTTGCACTATAGGAGAATTTCATTAGATGAGACTAAACAGATACAAGTATTGTGTTTATCTTTCGAATGTTTCTCAATACGTAGTTCAGAGTCCCCTGAGTTTTTTGCATGGTGTAATTTTTTACTCTTGTTTTGTTACACTGTTACAGGAATTTTTATTTGATCATTATTGGTTTTTGTACTCTGATTTGTTGATTCTTATTGGTATTAATAAAGCATTGAGTTGGTGTACTGTGTAGTGTAAACTTCCTTGCTGTTTTTCAAGAACTCGGTACAACTGAATGAGAATCTTGTATTTGTGTTTCACTAACTGATCCTGCAGCTGTTTGTGAATTATAATATACCCAAAGATCGATCAATTCTTGTTGTTTAATGAAATCTGACAAGAGTGGTTGTGGAAAAGGAATCCTACTAAGATCTTGTGGTCTTCTTATGCCCCTTTTATTGTTGGTTGCTTTAATTGTGATTCGTTGTTCTTACTCTTTGTAGTCAATGTAGTACAATTCACAATTTGATTCATGATTCCTTTGTACTATTTTTTGTGAAATTGTCAAAATACTTCTTAGATTGTTTAGTGTGTAAATAATCAATACTTTTGCATAATTTGTTGCTCATTTAATGATTAGAGGATTAAATAGGATCGTGTTAGACTCAAACTTAACTCACTTTTTTTCCTCCCTTCTTTTATGAGGAAAATGGTTATTCATGGCTAAAATAACTTGTAACGATGGAGTGATTAGTATTATTTTAATGAAATAAATATAGTTTAATAAATTAGTTGAACTCAAACGCTTGCACAATATTATTTGTAGATTCCCCCCACCCCCCTCCAACAGTATGTATATTGATGAGGTCCGATTCTCGTATGGCCAAGCTCAATCCCAAGACTTGCAGAAGAGGGAGTTGGTCTTGGATGACACCGGTGTGGTGTCGGTCAAAGATTCTCTGACAATCAAGTTAAATCTCTTGTACCATAATAATATCTATGAGATTAGGGTTTTGGGAGGATTGGAAGAGGAAGAAGAGACTTACCTAGTGGCTTCCTATCCTTAGGTTTTTATAAAGAGTCATTGGTGTGTTTTCCTAATTTACGGTGGGCCCCATGTAATTTGCCACGTCTCCTGCATAATCAATCAAAGGGGTCTAATAAAAATACTTACTCATCATATATAAAAAACTTTGTTATGTTTAGATAAAGGGTTTCCACCCATACTTTCTTCATATTCCATTGGATGTTTCTAGTTTTAGTATTGAATTTTAAGAGAGGATATACTAGAGTTTTTAAGAAATTTTATATTTAATCACATTGTAATATATAAGTTATTGTATACTGTCAAAATTAATTTGTTTTTAAGCTCTTTTCATATATATGAATTGCTTGATACATTAATATTTCGCGCATGATTTAATTCAATTCATAATACGTAAAATTAGACTTTTGATTCACAATATGATTCTTAGTTGATACTATGCTCCTCACACCAACCACTTCACGGCCATGACTTCCTTTTCTGATTAGAAATAATTGGATCTGGCTTCAATTGTATACTTTTGCTATATTCT
The DNA here is from genome assembly GCA_034768845.1 of Heliamphora exappendiculata. Taxonomy (NCBI): domain Eukaryota; kingdom Viridiplantae; phylum Streptophyta; class Magnoliopsida; order Ericales; family Sarraceniaceae; genus Heliamphora; species Heliamphora exappendiculata. Next base: position 12,211,300 of record JAOTRH010000025.1, on the reverse strand, counting down.
TGCATACCAATTTTAGAAGGTTGCTAGCCAACCCACCTCTCTGTTTCTCTTCTTGAATATATATACCCCATTTATATAGTATATATACATATATATAAACATATTAAAACATTTAAAACTGTTACTACTTGGAGAGGACTTGAAGTTGGCTTATTAGGGAAACTAGCTACTTCCACAGGATTTTACCAGCTGCTGATCTCAGGATGGCGGTGGTGAAACAAACTTTTCTTACCTTCTTGTATGGGGCCACCTGTCAAATTTGGAGGATACAGTTCGAATACAAATCAAAACAAAAGGAATTGATATGAAAGCCAATTCTAATGATTTAGCTATTGAATGAAAAACAATTTATGAATTGACTAGACAACTAGAAACTTCCTATGAAATCCATAGATAAGCAAATGGTTGAAATATTCGAACTTAGGCCATTTGATACCATAATTCAATCAAGATTAATGAATTGGACAGATCTTGAAATTCCAAAATAATAGTTAATTTCAGATTTTAATAGACAAAGGTTCATATAGGACTAATCCTGAGATTTTAGAAATGCAAGTTTTGGGATGGAGCCTTGAGCTTAAAGAAGTTCATTATTAAAGGGTATATGAGATTCCGCAAACACTAGTCCTTGTTTGATGGTAGATGTAAGAGATGAGATTGGATTGCTAATCTCCGGATTTTTTAATGCTTTGTTTGATTGTTTTAAAATGAGTTGAACTAACCATCCCCTTGAACAAGTAATCCCACCAAAATGGGGTATTACTAATACCTACCAAAAGTAGGTATTAACAATTCAATCCACTTGGATTGGTAATAAAATGATTACCTTCATATTTTTTTATGGTTGTGATAAATTTGAAAAAAATGTATTTATTTAATGTAGGAATAAAATTTAAAAAATATAAATTTAATTCAATTTCATGTATAAAAATCAAACAAGTTATGATTTAATTTATTATCTAATCCAAAGTAAATCAAATATAAAAAAAATTAATTCGGCCTCATTACTAATCCGATCTCAATCTTATCTCATTGTTAATCCCACTCAATTTACAGTAATTATCAAACGAGAAGTATATAGCTTTTATAACAACTGCAAATGAAATAGATAATGAACAAAAAGAGAGATGGAGAAAAAAAGAATAATATATTAATTTACACATTTACAAATTTGGTCTTGCTTTTGAGCTCTTCACCAAGTTAGAAAGATTTAAGATTTTTCTCCTACCACTATTATGCCAACTACAAAAAGTGCGAAAGAAGTGGGAATTTACAATGTCTATACAAATCATCCTAATCTATCCTCCTCTTTATAGCAGTCTTAGAAGAATCCAAACATGGATCTATATGTGTGTGCGCGGGCGTGTGTAAATATATACACAACAGTGTGTATGTATACACATGCACACACTGTTTTGATGCCTCCACGGCCGGAGGAAGACGGTGAAAACACAATCCTGACTTGCATCAAACTGGATGACTTGCTCTTTAGTAAGTTCAGGACCAGCTGCTGTCACCACATATGCCATTGGTATCACTCCTGTTTTTTCATCTTCAACTCCACACATTATCTTACACTGATATATATATATATATATATATATATATATATATAGTAAGAGGGAGAGGGAGAGAGGGAGAGAGGGAGCAATGTGAAATAGGGGATCACTGTAGTGTCAAGAATATGGGACTCAGAATCACTTCCAATTTTGCTGGTGCTACCCCCGCGTTTGCATTCATATAATTTTCCTTCATAATATGTTTCCCAAAACACTCAGAATGGAAAATAGCAGATATGCCTCGTACCCATTGTGCTTGATCAGCTCCTTTATCCGATCGATGACGTAAACGAACTCATCTTCATCGAACAAACAAAGATCTTCTGTCCTCCACCACTCGTCTGAGTCAACCATTGCCGCCTCATTCCCCAGGTATTCCTTGATCCCCACCATGCTCTTCAGCCACAGCCCTCCTTCCCTGCACGGTGGCAGTGCCAATCCGGTCTCGAATACCCACCACCATAGCGCTAAAGCTTGGAAGCAATCTTCCACACGAACCCGGACGACGCCTAGGCTGTTTGTCGGAAACAAAGAAAATAGGCACCACCGCAAGTCTCTGTTAGTCTATAACCTTGCCTTAGCTCCACCCATGGAAACTTGTCAGTTCTCCCTGATCCCATTAGCAACCGCTTTGCTCAGTGGTGCAGCCCCCGAGCGGACCCTTCTCAGCGACAATAAGTCACGGCCGCCCGCGCTTGCTTCACCAGCCCTAGTATTATCGGAGGCACTGTCGGAACGTTATTGACTTGATGAGTTTGAATCGCATCGATCATAGCCTGGAAGTCGAACCTCTGCATTACCACCATCATTATGCCCAGACAGAATAGGCCGAGGGCAAAGAATGCGAGGCTGTAGATAGGAAAAGCACAAGAACACAACATTCTGGGTAAAAGTTGCTTCGCCAGACCATCTGAGAAAAAATTATAAATAGATTTGAAATTTCCGTACGTTAACAATACATCTTTTGTAGTCCCAGCAATCCCAGAGGAATGCATGATCGCCTCTGTTCGATTGATAGAACCGTGGTTTTGGAAACTCCGTTGGATTGCAGATCGCCATGGTTTTGGAAACTCCATTGGATCACAGCTCTTGATCAGCTCTTCGATATGGAAAGAGCACTGTTATCAGTTGGTCGAGAAGTAAGCAGTGTAGGCACGCCAGTGGGGACCGGCGAGCAACTTCTGTAGCTCTTTGGGCGAAATGATGCCGAGTTTGCCACCCGAGTCACGTACTTGCTTGGCGATCTCTTACTTGGTGTTGAGTGGGGTGGGGATAGAACAAACACCACATTGCCCTTGCAAATACCTGGTGCATCGCACAGTGCCGTGGCGAGTGTTGGGATTTAATTACCATTTCTGAACGTAACTGGAAGTACACAATGATGCAAACATGAAAGAGAGAATTATAAGAAAATTTATGTAATTCGGCACAATTTGTCAACATTCACGTATGAGAGATAATCAACTATAATTGTAGATATCACAATCATGAGACCTAAAACATTCAAAAACTCGACACTTAAAATTTGAGCCCTAAAATCAATTCTGTTTTTCCGCTCAAAGGTCGCTCAATGTTTCTAGTATTTTTTCGTCTTTTCTTGCATCTCTGATTCTTTGATTCTTTCTCCAAACATCTACTCGAACTCATAGAGTTTCCATTTATAGACAAGTTTTAGAAATTTTATTTTCCGTATAATTAAAAATGTTTACATGTATTGAATTTTTTTTGGATTCACGATTTTAATTCAATCCAAATGCATCTAAATAGAACCATAATTATACTGAGTTTTGCAGAATAAAGACACATTCAACGAGTGAGCTGATCGAGTAGCGAAGTTGACTGTAGGTGACATGATAGTGGCCTAGTCGACTAGTGCCACATGTGATTCAACTTATTTGGCGTATTGGTATGAATTTCTTGTGCATATCTTTATCTTATATATATAAACATTGATTTATATTCTTCAAAAATGATATGATGATCATCTTATTATTACTAAATTTTATTTACCAAGTAATTTGTCGTTCATTGGACATAAATGTGAGTGATGAGTCCTAATAAACCAATAATATGAGAGTACATGAGATGGTAACCAACATTTGAAAAAATAAAATGATCGCATTGCTGTAAAATTTTTCGGCCGCCCAAAAATAATTAAATCTGTATATGACAATTGCTTGTGAATTGATATCCAAGTATTCAAATTCCGGTACATGTTTGAATGGCAAGAACCCAAAATCAAAAACTGGAAATCGTTTTGCTAGTGAGAAAGTAGAAATATCAAAGCCATTCAACTGTTTGGATTAATCGAAATCATTTCTTTCAAATAAAACATTTTAAATGTTGTGAGTCGACGACTGATCTGAAAAGTAGTAGTAGTAATAATAATTTTCATCACTTTTGAATTGGTAGGCCTAGTATGTTTTAGTCATTCCTGTCCCTCTTAGGCCTTGTTTGGAATCACTTAAAAATTGATTTTCTTATTAAAAAAATCAGCTTTTAAGCCATATTGTTTCTTTTTTCAAAAAAGTCAACTATTTCTTTTATCATCTTTATTTAAGAAAAAAGACCTATACGCATTATAAACGCCTAACTTTTTTTGAATCACAACTTTTATAATACTCTCAATTAAAAAAATTAATCTTAAAAAAAATTATGTCAATATTTCAAACACTATAATTTAAAAATAAAAAATAAAAGTATATTAAATATTTTAATAGAAAACAAAAGAAGTAAAAAAGATACTACAAAAAATTATCACTACCGTCCCAATTTTTTAATTTTATTTTTTTTTAAAATTAAACATTTTAAATGCCAAGGTTTTTAGTCTTTCGTTTCAAGCATGTTCCAAGGTCATTCTTGGCAAGTGTCGGCCTGTCATTCAACCCATACGAGGTTAAATTGCCAATTTGCACATTGATGAAGATTCGAACCTGTGAATATAATGCAATAATTATCAAGAATTTTATTAATGGCGAAAAAGATATAAAAAATAATAAGATAAACAGATCGGGTTGAGACATGAAAGTTTCATTATTATTAAGGAGATTCAAGTTTACTGAAGTTGGCAAAGCCGAACTTCTAATTCAATAGCTCTTCTCATTTGACTTATTTTTTTTCCAAGATACAATAACTCAACTGTAAGTCGTACAATTCTTACGGACTCTACACAAGAAGTTGAGCTTAAAACGCAAAAAAAAAAAAAAAAAAAACACCCTTTCAATTTGCTCTACCTTTCATAACTCCAGAGGTTATGAAACTAAAAAGTCATTCCATGGTTTAACTTCCACTTTACAACCACTAACCGTTATATCTTCCCCAAAGTCACTAACTATTATTTCCTTCCACTAACCACCACTAACTATTATTTCCTCTACTAACTATTAATTATATTAAAATAATTCTCTAACAGAAACCTACACTCTTAACATTAGTACGATTCGATTAGGTTTAAAAGGTGAGTAATTGTTGAGTTCTCTTGGAGTATCATTTGATATTTTTATGTGATTTTTTCTTTAATATCGTGACGACAAATTTTATCGTAACAAAATAAGTGAACTTATTTTATTGGGTAATTAGAAGATAAAAAATAATCAACATAGCATAAAATGTAATAATTTATTTGTCGAGATCACCTATATGATACTCCGAGAGTATCTAATAATCGTTCTATCAACCTTTGACTTAAAAGATTCAAAACAAGAACCTGAAAATTTAAATCCCTGCCTTTTTCACTTAACCAATTCCAGGGGTTATCTTAATCGTATTCGTGCTGAAGTTTTTTTTGGTTCCGTCAATGCCATGATATTACATTAAGGGTAACAATTTACAATTTACAACACATCAATATGATTATACGTTAAAAAGATACATATTACATATGTATTGAATGAACACAGTACATTAAGACATACTAGCGTGGTATTTTCTATCCAGAGTAAAAAAAAAATTCAATTATTGCTTGTATTTCCATATTTTCTATTCTTATCATGAAAAAGAAAAAAGAAAAATTAAGTGAAACTGGGCATATGGATTTATGATAGGGTACCCATTTTCCCGCGTAACTTTCCTTCTCTTGCAATTATTAAAGGGCATATGAGAGGAGATTCGGTCTAAGCGTTTAAATAGCAGTATCATTATATGTATAAGTAGTATTAGTGGTGCAATTATATATTAGTCAATATTAAAAAATATAACACCAATTAAAATAAAGAATTCTCCATATGATAAGCTACTTGGATCCATCTCCTTGTAAGTGGGTTTTCAGGGATTAATTCTACTCATGGGTTTGTAATATTTTGTATTAAAGTAGTCACCATGCCAAGTAGAAGATTGAAAATAGTTTATTTGAGTATGGGATTTGATGAATTGTTACTCTGTACTCAAAATCATAGAAAAGTTGATTAATAGGTTGAATTTAGACAACTTACTAAGTTGCTGAATACTGATAGGTGTGTGAAGCCGTCAAAAGAAAAGAGTTATTATTGAGTTAATGTCAATAGAATAGAATCGTCAGGATACTGAGTGCAAATTGTGGTGGTATATCTTCTATAAATTAAAATAAAAAATATTCTGTGTACATAAGTTAATTTTTAAATGTGAGTTCTACCCTAGATTTTATAATAAAATATTAAAAATTCAAAAACAAATTCAATATGTATCAACCGATAAACCTTGGTCATGCCCATAAACACTCACCAAAACCCTTTGTAGCCCAATGGTATCACCCCAACTTTTGGAGATTTCCATTTTGAACCTCATTATAGGCGGTTGAAGATGATTTTCGTTATCTTTCCCTTATATATATATAATTGCCTAGATTTTTAATGTGAAAAAAAAAATCCCATAAACACCCATGAACCTTTGGTTGTAGTTACCATAGTACTATTTATCAAGTAGCCACCATCACAAAACTTCCCTGTAATGGTTTCTGCAAAGATGGGGGATGGGGGATTCTCTCCAACCCACAAATCAGTTCATTATCCTCCACAGCTAAAAGAGTTCATTTTCCAACGCAAAATGACAGCAGCTTATAACTGTTGGAAATAGTATTTGTTTCCTATCTTGGATGAAACATAAAAAGCGTATTTGAAGACTTTTTTTTTTTTTTTAAGAAAAAAATTTCCTATAAACAATATGCTTTTCAGAAAAGACTGAAGAGATGTTTTTGGATTTTAAAAAATTATTCTCGCACAAAAATAAGAGCGATATAAAAATGATGTAATTTCAAGCTTTTTTTTTGTCTTGTTCTTGTTTTCAAAAGCTGTTCATTCACGCAAAAAATTGTTCAGGACCTAATAATAAATAACGAGCGTGGTAGGACGGTATATGTCTAATTTTGTAAAAAATGCACCAAATCTAACCCCTACGCAGGCCAATTGCATGCAACCCAAAGCAATAAGGTTGCCATATTTGAAATTGCCTTGACGAAGCACACTTCTACAGACATTCAAGTATTTGTTATGAAAAAATGAACTTGAATGGAAACAAAGAAGAATTAAATTGGAACTGGACTAGAATTGAATTGAGCTGAAATTGAAATATACCAGGAAGTGTTTTTAAAATGGAAATGAAAAACACAAAATGAAAATTATAGATATGAAATGAAAGATATGAACATAAATAAGAGCTTGGAGTTTGATGTGTTGATATGTGGATGTGTCCCTTTCTCTTTGCCTTTCACATTTTATATATAGCAAAAGAAAATTAGCTGTCATTCCCCACTTTCTTAGTCTCCTCCACCAACGGCTACTAAATAGCTTCTAATGCTTTGACCGATTCTCCACACTCCATGTATTCCATGTATTCTTTTTAACTAGCAACTAATTCCCTCATTTTCTCAGCTTCCAGAAATCATCACGTTGCCACCTCTTTTAAACCCAGTTAATGACCGATTCTCCACTTTTTCCTCCAACATTTTTATCCCACGTTGCCACGTATACATTTTTAAAATTTGATTTTACTAAACACTCCCACCATCTTAGGAATTTTCGTTTTGAAGAATTCTATCCCCAGTATAACGGCTGGGGTGTCATGTGACAATTTTTCAAAAAGGTACAAACAATGCCCTCTTCAGACAGTCATTTTTGAAGTCAAAAAAGGATATTTGGATAATGCTGTCAACCTTTGAGATCCTCTTCAGCCGTTATCCTTGCGGGAATCATCATTTTTATTAAAATCCCACGAAATCCCATATAAGAGCGAAATCCCTATTAAAATGTTGTTCCTTTCCAAACATTCCCCATTATTTCCATAACCTTCTCTCTCTTCTCTGAATCGTCTCCTCCCATTCACCGTAAACGACCTTGGACCTCTGTTATGGCCTTCAAGGACGCTATTACTCCTTTGAAGGACCCCAACAGCACTGGGAGCAAAGTCAAGGCGCTGATGTCTAAGAAAAAACCTTCCATTTTTCACCAAACTTTCATCCTTGTCGCTCCCATCTTCTCTTCTATGACAACCAAACGATTCGATATAAGGTAGCCTTTAAGGACCAATGATCGGCTTAGTTCTATCTTTACTATCCTTGTACTGAAGGTAATATGCCTTTCTCCTTCCATACTCCGTCCTAGGATCGTTATTTGAAGAGCTCTCCTCTTGAGCTATGGAATTACCCTTGAAGTGATTACATCGACTGGTTTAGGCGCCTCGCTATTTCAAAATGGGAATTGTGGAAGAGACTTGAATCTATGACACTATCATGCTCATTTGTTCCCCATTCAAGCTGGATAAAGCCATTTTTTCCGTCGCCCTTCAATTCTGGTCCTCTTCTTCCAACTCTTTTTTATTCTTGCAAGGATGTCCCCTACACCTACCCTAATCCAAAGAATCTGTCCTACAGACAAGTTATGACCGTGAGCCAAACCCAGGGGTCTTCTCCTATCACAGACTTTAAGCACATCCCACTCCTTATCTATTAGTTGAAAAAGTTATATTTTCTATTTGCCCTCCTTGAAAAATAACCAAGGATTTCACTAAATTGGCTAAGTTCCTGACCTCAGGCCAAAATCTTGCCTTGGCTCCTCTCATCCTAGGTCATCTGTACCAAGGTTTAAAAGAGCTCGTTGACAGTCATTTTTCCTTAGGTTCAGGCCCCATTTGGCTTATTCAAATGTGGTTGTGGAGCCATTTCTTTGAATTTCGTCCTATCGTTTCCATTGGTCGATCACTAAATGGCCTCGGACTCCTCCTTCTAGAACCAAAATCTCATTCCTTTAATGATTGCTTCAATTTCTTTATGACAGTCTGCTTATCTGCCCGAGCAGGTCTTGAATGCCTTTCCTATGAACATTTGCTCCCTCCTGGCTTCAAACCCCAATCTCTCAACTGCAAGAGAATAACCAAGAACAAAATGATACGTGGGCTAGTTTTCTAATCGTACGAAACCTTCCTGTTGGTTTATGCTTCACCTTGAATAATAATAAATGTGGGGTAGAGTTCTACAATCATGCACAACTTACCAGGCAATTCGGCCTCGCACAAATTGTTCCTTTGCCCCTATTCCACTCCCAGAACGATTCCTTCAATGGTCATCCCATCTTAGGGATGGATGAAATCGAGGATGCCAGTTGTACTTTTTGCTCCTGAAAAAGATTCTTCAAATTGGTTGAATTTGATGAGATCCCAAAGTTCACTCTGAATTTTGACACTTGGTGGGGATTCTTTATATCCAACAAATTTCACGAGACAGCCAAGAGTGTTCTGCTCTACATTTCGTCTGACCAACATTCTCCCAGAGTCGCTCTGAATGTTGTGGCTGTGAAGGCAAAAAAAAAAACAAAGAAAAAAAAACAGTGTCCTCTTCTAAAAAATCCAGTTATCAAGGAAACACATTCTCCTATTTTGAAATAATTTCTTCTATCATTCGCTTTGAAGAGTTTTTCAAATATAAATGGAATCCTCTTGACCCTAAGGGGATGGCCAGGGTGAGGCAGGATTTCCTTGCCGAGATAGAGGCTCAACAACAAGAAAAAACAAATGCATTATTTTTCAAGGCCTGACTGTCATTGGGGAAGATGTTCCTCCTGTTGAGACATTCTACAAGCCTTATGAAAAGCTAACTTCTCCAAATCCTTCAACGGCCTCAGTCTTTGGTCATACAATTCGAAAGTTAGAAATGTGTGACTAACTACCAGAGGCCAATCAAGTAACCATAACCAAAGTTGACCCACCTTTCTGAAAGGTTGAAGATTTCATCAGGCAAGGTGTGACCCGCTTCATTCCCGTGAAAGGAGTAGGTTAGCTCTTCTAAATTATCTTTTATAGCTCTTTCTCTTTCATTTACTAAAAATTTTTATTTCTTCTTTCTAGACATTACAAGACCCAAGCCTCCCTCACCACCCGTAGAGATTTCAGAAAATGAGTATGAAGCTTCTGATACGCAGTAGAAAAAGAAAGTACTTACTTTCTCTTGGTGTTGCTTTCCTTATGCTAACCTACGTAATGATCGTCAGAAAATTTCTCCTCCTCATAAACATATTAGGAGCAACTTTCATTCTAGTCTTCCTGCTGACTCTGAGAAAGTGACTTTCTTTCATGATTTCACCCTTACCCATGCTTTAAGACTCATCCTTTCTAGATTTTAGGAAATATTGCCACCTCCAGTCCACACTGATCTAGACCTTGCTTCATCAGCTTCTCCCATGCTCGTTCCATCAAAGCCTCCATCCCAAGATCCTCTCATCGCTCAGGATGTCCCTAAAAGTCCTGCCCCTCCAAAACGCAAAGGATTCAAGACTATTGTAAAGAGAGATACTAATCTCAACATCCCTTTTTCAGAAGCTTCTGATGAAGACCCTTTTCCTTCTCTTGATGATTTTCTTTCTCCTCAATCAGTCAACAAGGTATACGTTTCTCTTTGTCTTTTCTCTTTGTAAGACTTCCTCATCTAACTTATTTTTTTCTCAAGGAGCTTCCATCACCGGAGAAGCAAACCCTTTTGCGACTCTTTAGATCTAGTTTTCTCTATTGATATTGAATCCTTCTTTGCGTCTCTTGCTCCGGAATTTACACTGACCATGTCTGAAGCTTCTGCTGGTGGCACCAGCTCTTCTTCCCAAATCCTAGTTGCTCCTTCCGCTGAAGTAGTGGTGAAAGGCTAAGTCAGATTTGAGGTGATTATCGGTCTATCTCTAAAAGATTTTCTACATCCTGGTTGTTTTGCCACATTTCAAGAGGCCCTGGACGTTCTTGTATCCACTCTTTCGCTCGATGTTGCCAATCTTCTTATTATTCAAGTTTTTCGTCAAGACCTCTTTGCTCTAGATAGGACCTATGAGGCTGCCAAGAAAGAGGAAGTCTGAGTTTGACCCTAAACTAGCCCGATCTGAAGCCATCAAGCAAGAAATAGCATCTTTTTTCTTTAGTTTCCAATCAACTTTGGTAAGAGGAGGACAAAATGTTGAAGAGGAAGAAGGAACTGTAGGATTCCCTTGCAGCCATCCATAAAGAGATAGAAAAGATTGATGAGGATGTACAAGTCTTGAAGGTGAAGGTGACTTCGTTGTTCACCTCTACCTAGAAATTGAAAGTTGAACAAGTCGAGCTTGACACGAGCTTATCTTCTCAATCATCAGACATAGCGACGACTAGACATTGAAACTAGTGAGAAGGTTTGATTTAACTCCAGGCTCGCCTGAACAATCTTCTTTAACTTTATTTGTTCATGACAACTGCTTCACCTCTAATGTCATAAACTCTTTATTTTTCAACCATATTGGTTGCTTGGAATGTATGGCTTTTTTTTTCTTATTGCTTCCCACATTGTAAGGTAATACGTCTTTAGATACTTTCCCATAATGGGATGCTTATGTATTTTTTCATTTAATTCTTGCAGCATTTATACCCCACCACTTTGGATTTTAAATATTAAAAAGGATCCTTCCCATGAAGGAGACCACTTTCCATGACTTGGATCTTTCTACCCAAAAGGCAAAATGGCATTCCACACCAAGTCTCCTTCTGTGAAATTTTTTTGGCAGACTCTTTTATTGTAAGCTCTTGCTACCTGTTGTTTCTGTATCATCAATTGGTCTAGGGATGCCATTTCTATAAACATCACCTGTGAATATTCTATGGGACTCAAATCATTCTAGTACGCTACCTTTAGAAACTTTACCATGACTTCCACTGGTAGAATTGCTTCACCTGACCCCTATTGCAGTTCTTCTAGATGTTTTGTACGCCATAGAGCTTCAAACAGCATTTCATGCCATAGTTTAGGCTTGCCTTCAACCATTCTTTCAATTATGCTTTTAATACCTTGCTTGTTAACTCAGTCTACCTATTGCCTTGAGCGTAGTAAGACATTGAATGAGTAAGTTCTATTCCATACTCTTTACCAAAAGTGTGAACTTGACCTCCAAAGATTACCGTTCCTTTATCACCCATAATTTTTTGAGGAAGGCTGAATTTATTAATTATGTCCTTTCATCATCCTAATCACACCCCTTTGCTCTACAGCCTTCATAGGAATGGCTTCAGTCCGCTTGGTGAAACATGCTGTTACGATAATATAGCAATGCCCTTTCGTAGATAGAGAAAATATTTTTCCAAAAAATTTTATAGCCCATCCTTTGAAAGACCAAGGCTTAACGACCGCAATCAAAGAATTGCAAGTATGTGCTGTATAGGCTTGTGTATATAACATGCACGACATCCCTGAGTATATCTAATGCAATCTGTTAAAATAGTGGGCTAATAATATCCATATCTCCTTATTAATCATCTCATCTTTCTCCTTGCCTGATGAACCCCACAAATTCCCTCATGAGCTTCAGTCATCACCTTCATTGCTTTCTCCCTCAATAAGCATTTTAACAACAAATCATGATCGGCACTTTTCTTGAACAGATATCCTTTAATCAAAATGCAATAGATGGACCTTTTTCTGGTGATTTTGTCTGAAGCCCTTGCGGGGTAGCTAAAGAAGGTTATAATTAGTACTCGTCAATCCTCTCCTTCCTTCACAACGTTTGCTGAACATGCTTTCATTGCATTCGTCCTCCTTTTAACTTATGGGAGTATCCTTTTGTGGATAGTGATAGTCCTTTGATATATCTCTTGGGAATCTCCAAGCAATGACAGTTTGGGCTAATTCGTTTGCCTCTCCACTGGACCTTCTGGGAATATGAGAAATAATCGTATCATCGAAATCATCAATTAATTGTCTCATAGTAGCTTAGTATTGTGCTAGCTCTTTGCTATGACACTTATACAGACCTCACAAACGATGAATCACTAAATGTGAATCCCATTTCCCATGAATTGAGGAACCGTCCATCTCTTAAGATTTTCAAAGTGATTATAGATCGATAATCACTGCTTCGTAATCGGCCTAATTATTTAGGAGTTTGAAGTCAAATTGATTTGACAATTTGGTTTTGAGTCGTGATGGCGATACAATGACAATCCCACAACATGACACTTGTTCAATCCTACTACCATCAAAGTATAATATCAAAGGGACCAAACTAACTATTGAGGTATTTAGTCCCGTTTCAATTTCATCTCCGACATATGGGTAAGAATTATTGGCTAGAAAATCTACTAGAGCTTGTCTCTTTATATGCATCTGAGGGACGTATTGGAACGTGAATTCCATCAAAGCTAAGGACTACTTATACAATCGATCTCTTAAAAAGGATAGAGACAGTAAGTACTTAATCAAATCTGTTCGAAACACCAAATAAACTAATACTGGCAACATATAGTGCCTTAACTTCATTGCTAAAAAGTATAAAGCGAGACATTATTTCTTAATAGGCACTTTACCTATATTTTTCAGTGTTCATCAATTTGCTCACGTAATATACTATATACTCGTTTCCTGATTCGTTGTCTTGAGCCAACAAACTTCCAAGTGAACGTTTGGAGGCCAAAATATAGAGCTTCAATTGTTTTACCATTGATAGGTCGCGACAGAGCAGAAGGATTAGTGAAATACCTTTTTATGGCTTCAAAAGTGTACTGATGATGGAGACCCCATCTGAACTCTTCTTCTCCTTTTAGTTTCAATAGCTACGCAAAAACATGCACTTTCCCTGCTAGGTTGGAAATGAATCTTCTAAGGAAATTGATCTGTCCTATGAAACGCTACAAGCCCTTTTTATAGGTTGGAAGTTTTGCCTCTAAAATTGTTTTGCACTAAGAAACCAAGGAAATTCCCCGCTGCCACCCCGAATGTACATTTGAGAGGATTCATTTTTAATTTGTACTTTTTCTTGGGCTCAAATGCTTTCTTCAAGCCTGTAAGGTGGTTGTTCAAACAAGTTCGTCTTGATCACCGCATCATTTATATAAATTTTCACGAAACATCCTATCATGTCATGAAATATAGTGTTCATGGCACGATATGTTGCCCTAGTATTTTTCAAGCCAAAGGCATAACAATCCACTCATAAAAGCCGAGGGCTCCTAGACACCTAAAAGCTATTTTGGTAGTGTCTTCTTCTGCTATAATGATCTGATCATAACCTGAATGGCCATCCAGGAATAGATCTACCATTGGCATTGGATACTCGTCTTGAGTGGTGAGATTCAGATTTTTAAAATTTATACAAATTCAAAGTTTTCCACTCTTCTTAACCATAGGGACTATATTCAAGAGCTATTCGACCGACCTTGTTGTTCGTATGAACCCAACTTTTAAGAGGCATTCGAGAACCTCTTGTATCAACAGCATGACTTCAGTTAACATCCTCCTTAGTGGTTATTTTAAAGGATTGAATCCGGGCTTGATGAGCAGCCTATATTCTACCAATTCCCTTGATAGCTCTGGGATCTCACTATATTCCCATGTAAAGTAATCTTTATATTAGAATAGAATCTGAATGAGTTCTAGAAGGACATGACTAATGAAAACTACCTTTGAAGCTTCTACAATTCCTTGGTTGACCTCTTTCAATAGGTATTGTACTTCTGCTTTGAGATCATCCAGTTTAGTTGGGGAAGACTCCAACTCTTCCAACTAAACTACATCTTTTAGTGGTAAATCATTCTCAAAGATGACCTCACTTGTGCTTATCGAAGTCTCCTCTTCATGCAGGCCATAAAGTCTTTTCTCAGTCACGTATGCTGTTAATCTACCCAGCATGACCTACAGTGCAACTGCCTTTTCGTTCTCCGTCTGGTTTGAATCCATAAGTTAATGCTTGTACGAAGGGAGTAATCGACCTGCTAACTTCGGAGATGTGTGGGATGATTACTTGTTGTAGATATTCTTCACGTCATCCATTAAAGTTTTATTAGAAAGCGTAATAGCCTTCGGACATCCATCTTTATCCATGCCGGTTATCTTCATTGGGCCAATATTATCATCGTATAGCCTTGATTTCATATGATTGGACGATGCCAAAAAGGGCTTGCGATCTACCCATATTAGTTCAATGTCTCGATCTTTCCAAAAAGCCAAACATTGGTGCAATGTTGATAAAACAGCCATGGAAGCATGTATCCAATCCTTTCATAATAGCAGATTATATGGGGATTGTGAGTTAATAATAAAGAAAGGAGTGGTTAAGGTCTTACTTTCCACCATTAGGTTTGCCACTACATTGTCGTGAGAAAATGTAATACCCCCTATGAAATCTGGAATGCTGGCATTTGAGGGCAAGAGGTCCTTTTCTGAATTCCCCAACTTGCCTAGCATCGTCTTTGGCATTAGATTTGCTGCAGGCCCATTATTAACCAAAAGCTTGCTAATAGGGATTCCATTGAAATGCCCTGATATGTAAAGAGGATGAATATGTTGGGTTATCTATATTGACGGTTTCTCAAAGATGATGCTAGCAGAGGGTTCAATCTTCTTCCCTGCTTCTTCCGTCTTTAGAGTAAACACTAAATGTAATCCTTCAGGCCTGGCAGAACAGTGTCTTGCCCAAATAGTTTTGGTAGAATTTTCGGAGTCTCACCCATTTTTTCCATGAAACTTTATGGGAGGACGAACACCATATTACATGGTAGTTTTTCAGCTTTGAAGAAGGATTTAGGCTTTGTAGGCCCCTTCTCTAGGCTTGTTGTGCCCTCCTTTCTAGAACTTAGTTAGTCTTGTTTATGAAGTAAGGTTAGCGATTGGGGAATTGAGGGTGACTCTTGCTTTAGCTTGGGCCTATATTCAACCCTTGAAGGCTGCTGGATCTGTGGCGCCACTGGTTGCTGTATTCCTTGCCTCAATCTAGCTAACTGTTCTTTAATTACCTCTTCCTTTCCAGCCCTTCATTTAGCCTGCCTAAATATCTGCATTCTCATTTTTTATGAACTTGACATGACTCTTCTTTGTGGATGTGGTAACTTAGGATGGGCTATTCTAACCCATTGCCCTAGAGGGGTTAGCGGGGGCCTTACAATCTTAGACCTTTCATAAATTCATGAATTTTGAATCCTCGATTCTCCAACTTCCGTAGGACTCACATGTTAGAATACCAATAGCGTTCCTTTTTTTTCTCTATAGGAACCGACTCTTTAGGGAAATCTTTCTTGTCGTCTTTAATCACGATGTAAGGGTCATTAAAGGGCCTGGCCTGGTTTAACCTAGCTCAAGCCCACCCACAGGCTTTGCCCAACGAGCATTTTTCGTGACGAGCAAGGCGGGCTGGTTAAATCCAAGTTCTACCTGGTGGGCTTATCCCAAATGGGCTGGCAGGCAGGCAGGCAAATGATGGGCTTTTGACTTTTAGGCATCACCAATCCCCATTTCACTTACCTTCCACTTAGGCTCTTGCTAATGCAACTGTGCAAGCTGGACTAGAGTTTGGAGATTAGAAATCCAAGGTTGAAGAGATGAGAATATATAAAGAAAAAAATACACAAATGATGGCAGAAGCAAATGTTATACATTTTAGGCCCTAAGTAAATTAGCACTCCATCCAACTTTCAGGTACTAAAAGAAAGAGAAGAACAACACTATAATAACCGTAACATTTTCTTTGAGAGTCTAAGTCTTGGGTACTAGTGAGAAAGAAGCATTATAAACTAAAACTTGAAAAAAAAAAAGGATGGGGCATTGAGTTGCTTGTCTTCTATATAGGCAAAAATGAGGTACAATTATAGGCCTATAGTATAAATAGACATCATTGCTAATTTAAAACCACTAGCAGTATAATAGTTATAGCCTTGTAGGCTAAGTAAATTCATCAATGTACTAACAACTGTGTAATAATATTTCCAAGTTAAATTTGGAGGGTGGACTAGATGAGCAGGCAGTGGGTGGGCTGGTGACGTGCTTTTTTGGGCCGAGTTTCAACAAGTATACCCAAGCCTAGCTCACATATTATTCGGGTTTACTCAGCCTGTCCGAGCATTGAGCTTGGGTCGTGATGACACTTACCACAATACTTTTTAATGCTTTGTTTGCCACTTCCTAACCACATTCACTACAAATATACTGCTTTGGGGAACAACTAATTTTCCTAGTTCTGGTGATCTCTCGATCCCACCATATGTCTTGTTCCGACGATAATTTGGGAAAACCTCCTTGGTCATCTTCCTTCTTATGCTGAGATGGTGCTCCAAGGCTAATCTTTTTTTTTTGGGACCGTTATGGGGAGTCCCTCCATATTGATTGAGACCATGTTGATCGCAAGCAAACTGAGTAGGGAAAAGATCACAGTCTACCCCCATCGTAGACTTGTCTTTTTCAAAGAACTTAAAATCACATTTGTTTATCTTGTTCTGGATATCATTTCTAAAAATAATACAATTATTTGTAGAATGATTTCAGAAATTATAATATTTACAATTCTTTTTGTTCTTCAATTCCTCTTATGGGAGAATCATGTGGCCAACTGAGAATGTGAACATTTTGTTTGCAAGCAAGTGGCCAAAGATCTCATTGCCCATGTTATGTTGAATGTGTTAATCCTTGTGATCTTTGTTGACGTGAGAGAACCTTGGGACTTGGTAGGCTAAACTTAGACAAAGGCCTTGCACACGTAAGGCTTTTGTTTAGAATTTTTGCTACGCCACCTTAAGAGAGTATTGAGGCACTGAGTTCGCAACAGTGAAGTTTGGATCCCTATAATAGGTGGTCTTTGATGTCATTTTCTTGTCCTTCTCTTCTCTCAAGAAGTATTTATACCATATTGGTCTAGCTGTCAATTCAAATAGGTCTATGAATTCCATATCTTCAAACTTTTTTTGCTTCTTGAAATCTAAGCCGTTTTGCACTATTTGGCATATTTTGTCTTGGATAATACTAGCTTGCATTTGAACTTCGCCTTCTTGAACCTAGAAATGTAGGTATTAAACGGATTCTCCAAG
>JAOTRH010000025.1:12179193-12193384 GCA_034768845.1 Heliamphora exappendiculata | reverse complement strand
AAAAGCCAAAGTCTCAAGAAATCATTACTTCTTGTCTCTCCACGCTGAATGGTGAAGTGAGCCACATGCACCACGTTGGAATAATTGTCTTATCCTGAGAATAGGACAAACTCTAGAACCTTATTTTCTCTGGAAAACTCATACATCCTATTAATAGTTTCTGAAAAAAGGTTTCTTGTAGACCAGCCTACCTACACGTCTGAGGGCCAATCCAAAATGCTCTTAAATAATATCAATCATTTGCTCCCTGTTCAGGGACAAATTTGGTTGTTGAGCAGGGTTAAAATTTCTAAAATTAATCTGACCCTGCCCCCTAGTAATGCATTGGTTGCTATGGCAAAGAATTCGGATCCCTCCAAGTGCTAGGTGCTTAGTCAATGGGAGGAAGGGAAAAGCGCTAGGTGCTTGGTGATAGATTAATATACCAAGTGAAGTCTGAACTCGTTAAGAAATTGATGAAAAGCCAAAGTCTCAAGAAATCATTACTTCTTGTCTCTCCACGCTGAATGGTGAAGTGAGCCACATGCACCACGTTGGAATAATTGTCTTATCCTGAGAATAGGACAAACTCTAGAACCTTATTTTCTCTGGAAAACTCATACATCCTATTAATAGTTTCTGAAAAAAGGTTTCTTGTAGACCAGCCTACCTACACGTCTGAGGGCCAATCCAAAATGCTCTTAAATAATATCAATCATTTGCTCCCTGTTCAGGGACAAATTTGGTTGTTGAGCAGGGTTGAAATTTTTAAAATTAATCTGACCCTGCTCCCTAGTAATGCATTGGTTGCTATGGACAAAGAATTCGGATCCCTCCAAGTGCTAGGTGCTTAGTCAATGGGAGGAAGGGAAAAGCGCTGATTATTATCGTTACTGTTACCTTCTCTTACCTTGTTCGGCCTAGGGTGCATAGGGATCCTTATCTGCTCGCCAGGCTACCTCCTAGCACAGAACTATTAGATGAAGATATCTAATGAAAAACTGGCTGTCTGGTGGATCTGAACAGACTGCTTCAAAGCCTGTTAATCTGTCGCAACGCTATTCATTCCTGGGACCGTAGTACATGCAGAATCCACCACCTTTTCGTTGAGTAGTACCATCATCTGCTTCCTGAGCCTGGTCCTGACGGGAGCCGACAATGATTTAGACATGATTTGGGACAATTCCTTGTTAGTATAGTTTGATCTTCCTTGGTACTGGAAGAGCCATTAATAAGCTGAATTACCAATAGATAAGCTGAATTACCAATAGATAAGCTGAATTTCATTTCAGGCTGTTTCCACCTTCAGGAGTCATAACTATTATCAATCGTAACTATTACCACAAAATGTCGTGATTTTTTTTTTTTTTATTTTCCTAGGTGCATTTTCAATTCTTAAAGTTTATTTTCCTGAATGTTCAATTGTTACAAAGAAAAAAAAATACAAGACTCACTATAACAATTTTTACACAAAATAAATATTGTTTTTGTAATAAGTGTACGATTATATACATCACTTACAAACAAATTTTTAAAGTTAAAAACTACTTTTTCTATTAACTTTCTTACAAACTAAATTAATCATATAAACTAATTGGTTTATATTTTATATTTTTTTTCCTTTGCTTCACTTCAACGTGAATCAATATTTTATGGTATGATTTTACTATTTTAATACTAACTCGCCGACCTCATTCCCAACAATATTAACAATCACTATCAATTTTTCTATTAACAAGTAGCCACACCTAACCTCCAAGTTTGATGACAGAGTTTAACTTTCCTCAAGGTTGCTTAGCAAAGCTCATCCATAGGAACAAAGACAAACCTAAAGCTCAAGCCGATCTCAGCAACGAGCACTGATTATCAACTGCCAATCGACCTGCAAATCTTACAGAGCTGAGCCACGAGAATCTGCACCACAGCTGTACTAATATTTTTGAATGCAAACACGAATTGAATTGTCTAAAATTGTCCAAAATATATAGATGAATAAATAACCAAAAGAATTCAGATTTCTGAGTATAGATACATAAATGTTTAAGAAGAGAATCTCAATATCAGAGTCCAAACTTCAAGCTTCAAACT
The DNA here is from genome assembly GCA_034768845.1 of Heliamphora exappendiculata. Taxonomy (NCBI): domain Eukaryota; kingdom Viridiplantae; phylum Streptophyta; class Magnoliopsida; order Ericales; family Sarraceniaceae; genus Heliamphora; species Heliamphora exappendiculata. Next base: position 12,191,317 of record JAOTRH010000025.1, on the reverse strand, counting down.
AGATTGGCTTATCCAAACGACACCACCAACCCAGAATTCTGGCAAACAACCAGCAACTAAGGGAAATGACAGCAAGTTAACCAAACAACTACAAGTGAAATCATAGAGATCACAAAGTAGTGAACAACTAACAATCATTCAGCAAAAGATGGTCCATTAGAGAATGCAAGTCAATAGCCACCAAATTTTCCATGAATTTTTAACCCTGCATACCTACCAGTATGCAGGGTTTTAAATAGCGGTCATTACTTATCGCATCGGTGGACACGTAACCATATTTTTCACTTTCGATACCGATATTTACTAATATACCGGTCGATATTGTTCGGTATTAACTGATACATAGCCGTACCACCGATGCCGATACTTATTTTGATACCACAATTTAAAATCCTGCTAGTATAAGTCTCCATATCATGCAGCCCTGCGGGTGTAGAAGCAGGTCCCAATTATGCAACTCACCGATAGGATCAGGACCCAGATAAATAACAGGTAGAACCAGCACCGCAACATTCCCGAGCCAGCCTTGCCCGAAAGCACACTAGGTGTTGACTCAAAGCTTGCAGAAATCGCATCATCGGGCGACAGGCCAAACGAAAGGATGATATTGAAATAATCTTGCTTCCCAGGCAACCAGTATCTCCCATCACCACCCAAGGACATGTTTCTTGTTTGGATCATACCAGCTGTGACATGGACTGGATTTGAAGAATGAGATGTTGAGTTCAGCCGAAGAGCTGCATCTTTCGTAGGAAACTCAGAAGCAAACGCAGAAGGAGCAGGGATGCTGCTCAACATGCGACTTGCCTGCTTGATAAACGGATGCTGAATATCTGAATCATTGGAATGGACACAGAAAAAGGCAGGTGAATAGAGAGTAGAAAAGAAGTTGGCAAAAATTGCCCGCTTCATAGGCTAACCATGCTTAACAGATTTGCCAACAAAAACATTTCAACAGAATTAAGCCTTTGTTTGGAAAGTTTAAAAAACTTGTTTTTTAAAAAGTTTAGCCTTTATTCAAAAAGTATGAATACAAAAAAAATAGATTGTTCGAAACAAATTTGTTTAGGGTAGCTTTTTCTTTTCTTTTTTTTTCTTTTTGTTGAAATGTCTAAATGCCCTTAATTTTTGTTTTTAAATTGTAGTGTTTAAGATATTGGTACAATTTCTTTTAGAGCAGAATGTGCCGTTCTAATTGAGGATATTATAGTTATTTCATTCAAAAGAAATTAGTATTTGGGATGTGTATAGGGTTTTTTTCAGATGCCAAACATTATAACATAAAAGTTGGATTTTTTGCGGACGAGCCAGCTTTTTAGAGATGCCAACAGGAGCTATGCATGCTAAATCAAATTATCTTTACCCAATCCAGAATTCCCAGGCTCTTGCTTTGAAGTGGATGCTACATAGTTATCATGTCCTTGGAAGAGCTGCTGGCTTCCCATAGTCTCCACTTGGGCTCCACCATTCACAAGCTGATGCAGAGTCACAGATTAATCTTATGCCTCAACAATTTAATATTACAGTCGGAGAAAGACAGTTTAGCAGAGTTCGGAGTGTAAGCTTACCTTCTGGGTAAGAGATGCTTGCTCTGAAAAAAGGTTCTCACTTCCAACCATCATCTTCGAAGAATCGAAGGCCATATACTGTGGGATGTCGCTATCTGCATCAAAGAAGGTAAGGTACTCTTCAAGCATGTCAAACCCAGAAGGATTCGCCTCAATTGGGTTTGAAAGGTCATCAGTTTCCAGGAATTCTCTATCATCAAACGGAATGTTACCGGTAGCATCAAAGAATGGTTCGTCAAGTAAGTAATCCTCATCCACATAATTGACAGTATCGCTTGATTCACCAACGTACTCATCCTTTACTGGTATCCCATCCATATGGTGCACTGGCAAACTGAGTAAATTCTGGTTATCAGGCTGCTCTGGACCGTTGTAACTTTCACCTGCACACGGAAAAAGCTTTTGAGCATCATCAACGAAGTCCTCCAGCTCCTCGAAGTTAGTGGTATTATCTCCATAACAGAAGCTGAAAGGAAGGGGAACGTCTTCTGATAGAATGTCTGCACCAAAAATCTGAGAGAGAGAGAGAGAGAGTTATCAGAATTTTTAATAAACCATAGGGATTGAAAAAGGAAGGAGATAATAATAATAATAATAATAATAATAATAATAATAATAATTAAAAAAGGAACATTGTATAATGTAAGTAGGAGAAGATGCATGAAGCACCAAATAATAAAGATGCATGCATTCATAGGATGCAAGACAAACAATAGCAGCTAATTATAGAAGTAGCAAGAATCAACTGATGAATTGATGGACAATGGTTTTTCTATTGAGTCAGCTATATGGATTTTTTCTGCATTCAACTTTGTCAAGGATTATACGGTTAGCTAAATTTAATAAACCCGTATCCTCTTTTACTTACAATAAAGGAGTAGGCATTCATGTGATACAAAACAAACAATACTGCCTAATTATACAAGTAGCAAGAACCAGACGATGAATTGGTGGAAAATATCTTTTTTATCGGACGTTGTTGTGAAAAAATAAGTAGCTAGAACATACCAAAGATTAGGATTTGGAGTCGGCTATATGAATCTTTTTTTTGGATTCAGCTCTGTTAAGGGTTAAATAAATTTACCCTCACAACAATACTCTTAACACTTTGCAAGAATTGTCAAACTCTCAATTTCAAAATAAATCAGATACATGATCTAGAATGTTTTATAATATTTTGAAGTATATTTGTGATTCATAACTCACTTTCCTCACTGATTTGCAACCCCCTGGCAAAACTATAAATTCCAATGCTTCAGTTCAATGCAAGTGTAAGTGTGACTTAGATAGATAGATAAATAGATAGAGGCCATAGTCTTGTAACTATAAAAGATATAATAGGATGGGTTACCCACCTGCTTGAGGTCATTTGCATCAAGATAGGGATCATCAGCTACTACATCAGCCTCCTCACCAGGTACCATAACCATCTCATCATTGTCCCATTCCTCCTCAACAAATGGTGCCCCATACTGCTCCCCATTCTTTGGCCCTGACCCACTCTTCTGAAATATTCTGCACAATACAAAGGCATCCTTCTCGACCCATAACAGAAAACAAGGCAAAGAAACAACAAAATCCATTAGATGCCAAAATCCAAATCCTAAATTGCTTTCACCAATTCTCGTTAATTTTGACTACCACTTCTTTGTTCAAACAATAACATGCACCAAATGAATTCACCAACACTATGGTTTTTCTTTGCCATTAAAATTGAAATCATGATTAAAAAGACAAATCGAATTAGGTAGCATTTGGTTCAATGGAATAATTTTATATAGGAACAGATTGACAAGACAATTCCTTGGTATATGTGGTAAAATTCTCATTCCATTGAATGGAGGAATGATAATTATTTTTGGATTTGATATTCCATCATTGTTTTGGCTAACCAAACATTGATATGAATTTTTTGACGGAATTATCATTCCATTCAACTGTTATTCCAATAAACCAAACACAGCTTTAGTCCTTACATATTAGAAGACACTTGGAAGATTTATTTCTCAATGGATACAAAATTACTTTAATTCTCACCTGAACAATCCCAGATTTTTCCAACTCTTCATCAACAAGTCTGTACTCGTGCATCACCCAATTAGTCCTCTCACCCCGCGGAGCCCGACCGCTGTGATAAACAAGCGTTTTCTTCATCCCAACCATTCGTAACTTATGGTGGACTGGTCGATCCTTCCCAGTCGTCTTCCAGTACCCTCTTTCTGTAGCCCTATTCGTCCTCGACCCATTCCCGTACTTCTTATCTAGTACACTGAAAAAGTACCATTCCAAGTCCCTGCTCTTCAACCTCGACGTATCTAAAACCCAAAAGTTCACCATTTTTTTCATTTAATATATATATGTATATATATATATACACACACACACACACTACATTTTTATACAACATGAACAACCACAAATAGTCACAAGTGCAGTGGGTGCAGTGGGTGCAGTGGGCTCCCTACCAATTGTTAGTGTGGGGCCGACTGTAATTGTGAGTGGTGTCACGGACGTATATGTCCTAGGATACAACAATCTAATCCCTGTAGTTGGTAGGCCCGGCAAACCGAATGATGTTTTGTACTCTCTACAAGGACTCTAAACATAATTTATGCAAATAATTCAATATAAACCCCATGTTAAAAAAAAAAAAAAGAATAAGTGATTATTCAGAATAGTCACAAAAAGAAGAAATACTTCTATTCATTAGGAATATGTGTTCCTAAAAAGACAAGCCCCTACAACGGTAACTATCTATTGCCAACCTCAATCAATTTTCAAGGATACAAAAATAATTTTAAAATCATTTCTTCTAACATTTTTATCCCACATGAACCACCACAAACACTCACAAGTGCAATAGGCTCCCTACAAGTGGTGCCCACTACACTTGTGAGTCTGCTGTGATTCAAGCTAAAATGCACTCTACTAAGCCGGAGTGATACATACATAGATAAGCCAATTCAAACGGAGAGAGATCTATATGTGACTTCAAGCACCGATAAGCGAATTCAAACAGAGCGAGATACATATAGGTAACCTCAATCACCATTTTCTACTAACAAATTCATGAGTAAAACCCAAAATCTAGAAGCCCGCAAATCATGTATAGGAATATAAAATTCCGGGAACTAAGCCCCACAATTTGAGAACAACAACAACAACAACAACAACAACAACACACACACACACACACACACATATATATATATATATATATAGAGAGAGAGAGAGAGAGAGAGAGAAAAGAGACCTGGGAGGTCCCAAGGTTCGGACTTGTAGACGTCGATTTCGGAGATGGCGTCGAAGCGGAAGGGCTTGCGACAGACCTTGCGCTTGAGGTAGTAACTCACCAGTTCTTCATCGGTTGGGTGGAATCGGAACCCAGGGGCGAGCGACGCCGCGGCCGCCGATGTTGCCGATGCTGGTTCGAGACCCATGCGCAAATCAAGAATCGCAGCTTTGCTAAGAAGTTAAAATTGGGAGGTTTTTTTAGAGCGAGAAAGAGATTGAGTTCTTGTAGAGAGAGAAAGAGAGGTAGGGTACAGTTCTACCCTAGGGCTAGGGGATTTGACGGACATGGAAGAAGGAAGAGCTCGCCATTGTGTCATAACAGTCATCGCAGCATCGGCGAAGTATACGGAAACGATGATATACGAGACGTTTCCAGGAAGGAACCGAAGGATTAGGAGTCGCTAAGGCCTTGTTTGGTTAAACATTGAAGGATTAAGGCTTTTTTGGGATGCCTAAAAATATATAGTTTTTAAAAGGTTTATTTTCTTAAAAAAAATGATTGAATAAAAAAGGTTAGATTGTTTCAAATAATTTTTTATAGTAAATTTTTTAATTTTTGGATTTTTTATTAAAATTTTTAATATATTTTTATTTTTTGTTATTAAATTGTGGTGTTTGAAATATTTGATTTTTTTAAAAAAATTAATTTTATTTAATTGAAGGTATTGTAGTTATTTTATTTAAGATGTTAAAATATTTAAAATATATATAAGCTTTTTTAAAAAAATAAGTAAAAAAAGTTATTAATTTTTTAAGAATACCAAACAACACTGTTTAAAAGATAGTTTTTAAATTAAAAAAATTAACTTTTAATTGAAGCCAAATGCCTTTTGTTCTAACTTTTTTATACATTTTTAATGAGTATTTATAGTATTAGCTTAAATGAGTACCTTTTTATAAATTTTCCTTGTTGTGATAATTAAAAAATTAAAATTTATAGAAAAAATTAAAAAAAAAACTTAAAAATGAAGATAAGACAAAAAAAAACATTCACAAATAGGTTTTTGGGAGAATTTTTTCCTCTTCAATGAATTTCTTTTAATTTTAATTTAAATGAGCATACTTTTTAATTCTCTTTCATTACCAACAATCAAAAAAATAAAAAGATTAATCCAAAAAACAAAAAAAAAATGTCATGCCCCGCACACTCGAGTCACGTGAAACACCAACACAGAAACAACTATTTAACAGTAAAAACATTTATAGAAAGCTACTGCCGATAATTCATTTAGAACAAAAGATGAGCTTAACAAAGCATAAGCCCAAAAATCCTCTCTCGAGATAAATATTTTCCTTGAAATGATAAAAACTGCATTAAAATCGAAAAGAACAACACTCAATCCGATGTTTCACTCACAAGATAAGAAATCATGTATACATTAATATAACACCCTTAAGCTTACAACATAAGGTTTCAAACCAAAATTATGTAAAACAGTATATGGTTCAAAAGGAAAACAAAAGAAGATTACAGGTCTTTCGCCTCAACCGGCTTCTCTCGATCAACCTACGTAATCATATGCATTTAAAAAATATTTTATATCTCACACCATGAGCCAAAACTCAACAGAAACTAGACAAACATGAAATAAAAACTAAACATGCTAATGCGAAAAGAGTATTGATAGTTCGACTCACACGAGCCTAAAAAAAATAATTTGATATATATATATATATACATATATACTACAATACTTCACATGCAAACATCGATTCTCACGAGCCTCGACTCTCACGAGCCCCACACGCAACACCAGTATGTGTCGACTCTCACGAGCCCCGGAAACAGTTCTATTAAAACCACGATGATCTTCACGCCTCATCTATAATTCCTGCAAACTACACAACGCAACACATGCAACACTCACATCGCAACACATGCAACCCACATAATGCAACACATACAACCCTCACAACGCAACACATGCAACCTTAGGACCATATTTATGTCCCTTAGATTCCCACACACATGCATTGTTACTCAAAGTTAACGTGTATTGGACCACATTTTCGTCTCTCTTTATGCATTGTTAACCAGAGTCAACATTTATCGGACCGCATTTTCGTCCATCGTTAGCCAAAGTTAATGTTTATCGAACCACATTTTTATCCATTGTTAACTGCATACATACGCATAAATAAAATCATGGTTTTATATGCACAAGGACCGCATATCTGTCCTTCAACATGCATGAATCAAATTAGAGGTTTAAATGCATAAAATCACGTTCCACATAACGACATCACATGCTACACAACTCGTCATCCACTAACCCAAACGACCAACAATCAATATGACGAAATCCAACCCCAAAAGCTAGCTCCAAACCTCCAAAAAAATACAATTTTTCCAAACGTTTTTACAAAATACCATCTTTTTCAAAACACGCCTTTTAGAAAAAGAACCACGGACCCAAACATGTCACACACACAACGATGTATACACGCCACATTTAACAAAATCGCATCATTCCCAAAAACACAACAAGACCAAAAATAAATTCCAAGACCACAACACGACCAACCAAAATAAGAATAGAAAAACACCCGTCTTCAGGAGTTCAGTCCACTGAACCCCATAATTCAGTCGACTGAAATGCTACTGGAGGGGAGTCAGTCGATTGGATCACCACCCCCAATCAACTGAAAAGCACACTGTCAACCTAGTCGACTGGATCACCCAGTCCAGTCGGTTGGACCACGACGAGAGCGTAATCCTAGCTGTGGAAACAAATTTTCAACCTCAAAATTGAAGCGAGTTAAAAACTCGACACATCAAAAAGAGAACCTTATCGAAACGAGATTCCGTCTAAATGAACGCGTAGCCCTCGATATAGATAGCAAGGATCCGCTATTCAATTGCCAAAAATCAAACCTCGGGCCCCTCAAAAACTAGAGAGAAGACAAAGGTTTCAGTTTGTTTGAGAGAGAAACGAAAATATCTAATGAAAATATTTAAGGGCTAGATATTTATAGGCTCACTGAAAATATATATATATTTGAACTTTGCACCACAATGTCCAACGGCCTTGTAATTTAACTTCACATGCATTTCTATGCCCGAACAAACATTAAATGCATATAAATATGAAATAATAAAAATGAGAAACTATGCGTTGAAAATACTGAAAAAGACAACGGGTCAGGATCTCATAAAAAAGGCCCAAACTTATGACTTGTTTGGGATGTCTAAAAAGTCTAAATTTTAAGATGTTTAACTTTCTTTTAAAAAAAAAAGAGAAATAAAAAAATTTAGGGTGTTTGGATTAATTTTTTATAGTAGTTTTTTATTTTTTTGTTATTTTATTAAAATGTTTAATATACTTTTGTTTTTTGCTTTTAAATTGTAGCATTTGGGATATTTGCACGATTTTTTTTTATTTTCGTGATGAGAATTGACTTTTTAAATTGAAAGTATTATAGTAATTTTAATTCAAAAATAGTTAGTGTGTTTAGGATTTATACAGGTTTTTTTTCTTAAACTAGAAAATTAAAAAAATTAGTTAATTTTTTTTAAAAACTAATCAGTATAACTTAAAAATTGATTATTTTTTCGCAAAATGTCAACTTTTTTGAAAAACCCAACAGAGGCTTAGACTAATTTGTGGGATTAGTAGTAATTTCTTCATATTGTTATTACATAGACTTTTATGGATGTGATTAATAGTATAATTTATTATATATTGTATAATATTTATTTGAGAATAAGTTAATTTATAGATAAATAGCTCATTATTTAATTTGAGATTTTTCATGTAAAATTAAGTATTGTAATGCATATAAATACCTTTAAATAATTTTGTGTTTAAGAAAGTTATAAGGGATAATTTTGTCTTTACAAATTTATCTTACCAAACTGGCAAACTGTAATTTGAGGATTAAAATATTGAATTTATCTCATTAAATGGAGTGTTAAGTTAATTGGATGAGTTTTTAAACCCTTATGAATTAATCATTTAAATACGAAAAATTGATAAACAGTTTATTTTATAGGTCGTTTACTGTTTTTCATCTAGCATAATATTTCTTAACAAGTAAGGCTCATCTTTATAAAAATTTTAATGCGCAAGGTCTTCTATTGATGTGTGTATGATTTTTTGAAACAAAAATACCCTATGTATAGATAAATTTATCTATCTTATTGTAAACACGTATAAAGTTTACAGATAAATTTATCTGTCTTATTAAAAACATGTGTAAAGTGTTATGACTAAACAAATAAATTTATCTGTCTTATTGTAAGCACGTATAAAAAATACAGATAAATTTATTTATACATTTTTAAAATATATATAAAAAATACAGATAAATTTATCTGTCTCGTATTGAAAGTACGTATAAATAATATAAATAAATTTATCTGTTTGCATTATCTGTATTGATATGCAAACAAATAAATTTATCTATTATGCATAAATATGCAAATAGATAAATTTATTTGTTTGTATTATTGCATTATTTGTGTTGACATGCAAATAAATAAATTTATTTATTTATTTATTAAATAGATAAAATTTTTTATTTGTTGAGATTTTTTTAAAAAATCACGTAACTAGCCCTTACCTATTAATTTTTTTATTTATGGACCTTACAAGTTAATAAAATTTATTTTTTTTAACTTTGAGCTGAAATCCCCATTTAAATAAAGGTGTATTCCAGACTAATTTGTAATCGTATAAACTCACTCCCTAATACAAGGTCTCGTTTGATAGAGAGGATTTAACGGAACGGGATATGACTATTTTGAAATAATACCACTTAATTCGCTGTTTAATTCATAAAATTAGAAGAACGAATAGAGCCCGTTTAATTAACTTAGGGGTTAATTGGAAACTAATTTAAAAATTAATTTTTTTAATATTTTTAATTAAAAAATTAAATTGAATTTAAAGTTTGTTGTTTTGTAAATTAACTTTTAGGTTAATTTTTTTAAAATTGATTGATTGAATAAAAAGTTACATTTTTACTTTTATATTTAAATTAAGTAATATTACTCTTCTATATAATTTACAATATATAGACAACGAGATTATAGTGAGCTTGAAGTGCTTGAAGATAGAAGAGCTAGAAAAAAATGATTTACAACGGCTTATCTCAATGGCTTATTTGAATAGTGAGCTTGAACTTTTTGTTTTTTTTTAAAAAATATTAATATTTTAATTAATATTTTTTATTTATTCGGTTTATTTTAATGAGTGGAGTCAAAAAGCAAAATTATTTGAATAAATAATTAAAAAAATTAACTAAAAACAAAAATAAACAAAATAAGTAATTATCTTAAACTGCAATCATCCCAAACTTTTATAACAATTAGACATGGTTTAGATCTAGCAAAAAAAAAAATTAATTTAGGTTCTGTTTGTTTCGATGTAAAATATTTAACATGTAAAATAATTTTGTAAAAATATTTTTTTTACTTGTATTTTTTGGTATTTGATTAACATTTAAAAAAAATTTCAATAAAAAAATCAAAAAAATTGCCACAATGTATGGTCTCTACCTCTGTATCTCTCTCTCTCTCTCTTTCTCTCACACACACATTTTCATTTGTTATAAAAATGACAAAAGGTGAAAAGAATAAGGGAAAAAAATTAGGAGAAAGTGTGCGAATGTGCAATTTTAAAATTAATTTACGAATTAATTTTTTGTAAGTTAAATTTGGTTCAATAAGGTAAAATATTTTTTTTTAAAATATTTTACAAATGTATAATAAATTAAACAATGAAAAATAAGTAAAATATTTCATCCAAAAATATTTTACGTTAAAACAAACAGAGCCTTGGAATATCTCAAAAATTAAGTTTTTTAAAATTCTCCTGTTTCAACTGAATTTTTTTTTGAAAATATTTGGGCCCGCTTTTATATTTTATGTTTTGACGTTTGTAAAATTGATCAAAATATAAAGCAAAGATTCAAAAAATATGAAAAACTATTTTAGAAAAAATTAAAGTTTTTTTTGTCGTTAATAAATTTTTTTTTTCTAACTTTGGTCAAATTGTCAAATAGGCCTTTAGTAAGTTGTGACGGTGACGCATGTGCTTCCGTCGAACCAAGAATATCATTTACGTACACACTTGGGTAGCATTTAATTATTTGGGCAAGTATAAAATCATGAATGGACCAAAACGTTCACTTATATAAGTTTATTCTTTTTTAAAAAAATTCAAATTATTTTTTGAGGTAGTTTTCTCTTCTTTTTTTATTGTTAAAATATTTTTTATATTTTTTATTTAAAGTTTTAATGTTTAAAATTGTAGAGAATTATGATAGGGATCTACTGGTCCCGTCTAAGTTGACTGTGACGTCAGGAAAGAATACCACGTGTGAGCCTGCACAAGAAAATGGTGAGATGCCCGCCGGCGACTTTATACTGATGGACCCTCCGACGATCGAGTCAAGCAAAGAAGTCTAGTGAGAAGGAAGAGCTTGAGAGTGAATTTCAGCAGAGTTTTGACTAGGTAAAAGAATGCATATCTCTTCTTCTAAGGATGTTAGCTATTTATAAGTAGAAATATACTTGACCCGCTTGTGAGTCCAACCCAACCCAAGCATGTCGGGTTGTACCTCTTCTCTTTGATCGATGCACAACAATTAATATCTTGATGGTGACTTGTCAGTGCCATTATTGAATATCTCTGCAAGATATCTTTGCAAATGCCTTTTATCATGCCTAGATGTCCATTAGTATTCAGGCCTAGTTTCAATCCTAATTTGGGCTAGGGCTAAACCACCCCTACCTGACCACTTTACCCCTGAGTTGGCCCATTTACTACCGATGTTTCATCTTCGTACCTCATCTCCGATCTGTTTACCGCGGGACAAGATCTTTAGAATCCTCCATTTAACTCGGAATAAGGTTTAGGTAGTTCACATTGCTCGGCTATTAATGCCGAGCATCACTCCTCATGGTGCCGAGCACCATGCCCTCGAAATTGGGGGCATAACCCTCACCGAGCTTGGATACTCCACCGTATAGCTCGGCCTATTGCCCGAGCAAATGTGGAGTATGCCGAGGATCGTCCCGTGCTGATGTGGACTGTTGCGCTGTACGACTTTTCACGTGTGCTCCACGTGACTTTGATCGAAACTTGATTCCTTTTAAAAAATAATAACATAATACTTTTTATTTTTAAAAATAAAATTAACTTTTTAATTAGGAGTATTATAATCTTTTCTTACCAATACAAAAAGCGAAAAGAAGCAACAGTTTCTCCTCCTATAATTTTTATATTAAATTACAAATTTAGCCTTAACATTATATC
>JAOTRH010000025.1:12114523-12171007 GCA_034768845.1 Heliamphora exappendiculata | reverse complement strand
ATATATTTGTCTACAAAAAATTAAACTTTTTTCCAATAAAAGGATATGAGTTGGATTGAAGATATCAGAAGATGAAATCACGTGTGACCAAAGGTATTTAGTAAATGAGATGCACAACAGCAAAATATTTGACATGAAGAAAAATTAACATAAAAGTAACTCTTTTATCCCAGGAAAATTGCAACTATCGAGAAGATACAGCATACGTGTGTACCCTTGGGTCGATGAAGAAATGACCAAAGGAGCATTATGGGGCTAGGAGGAACTTCAAATACAGATAATCAAATTAAGAATAACTTACCTGCATACTTCCATCTATCCTTTTCGTCAGCAACAGCAGCAAAATGGAAGGTTGGAAGCAGATGCACATGAGTAATTCCAGCACTAGATAATCTCTTTAGATGCCGTACACCTGCTGAATCCTTTGAGAGGAAAATGTTCACTTTAAAAAATATCTAAACAGCATTCTTCACATGCCTGCCCTCACAAGAAATGTATGCATGTATGCGTGAAAGAATCTCTGTCCGTAAAATTTAATCATCCCAAATGTTTTCCTTCTTGCTCACGTTAGATATTTGTACTTTATCATTGTGAATGCATGGATCTTCATTTTATTTTTACTTTTCCCATTCTAATAAAGCACTCATCAGTTAGCTCGGTCCCTTTCCTATGCCGCTTTGCAGCCTATTAAGGGCTATCACCTTCTTTGGCCAAATCTTCCAGCGAGAAGTTCCCCACTCTTCTTTGATCTATCTTAGGACCGAGTGGCAGCCTCGACCCAAGCAGAGGTGTAATGTGTCTGGAAACTTGGGATCGTAAATAGATTCGAGTACCATTCTGATAGGCTCTTCTGCTGAGCAAAGCTGTGAGCCTACCCTTCTCGAGCCTACTAAAATAGCTTACGCTTACCAAACCTAACAGAGGCGAAGGTAGTTACTAAAGCACCAGTAGAAGTAAAGCATCTTGCCCACTGAAGCATCAGTAGCAGTATAGAAAGCATCTTGCCCAGCCTTCCACCCCCGATTCTGATAGCCTCTTCTGCTGAGCGAAACTGCGAGCCTACCCTTCTCAATCCTACTTTCATAGTTTACGCTTACCAAGCCTAATAGAGGCGGAGGTAGTTACTGAAGCACCGGTAGCGCTATCTTGCCCGGCCAAAGCGAGTTTCCAAGAATGTATTATTATGTTGTCTTTGTAAAATAAGCACCTCTAAATCCCAAGTCCATATTCTCCTCATCATTTGATTGGAATTGCATGAAGTATTTAAGTATGCATGAATTTTCATGCAGACTGACTGGGAATTCTATTGGCCAGTCCTAGTGTGCATGCATACTGTGTGCCATAGACACTGACAGAGGAAAAAAAAAATTTTAAAGGCAGTCCAGCACATAACCTGCACTGTGGGGTCTGGGAAGGGAAGAATGTACGCAGTGTTACCCTTGCATGCAGAGAGACTATTTCCATGATTCGAACCCATGACTCATGCACAGGTTGCAATTGAGCAACCTTATCGCTGTGACAAAGCCTACTAGTATGCCCTTGTCTTCAATAGTATTATTCATGCCGACAAGCACAATTATCTTCAATATCAATTTCTCAAATTAAAATTAGCATTAATGCACTATTTGTTTGGGAGGAAAACATTTTCAAAAGTTTTCTGAAAAATGAACCGTTTTCTTGTGTTTAGTTGTGATCATGAAAATTAGTAAGAAAACATTGTTCATTGTTTGGCTCACATAAAAAACAAATAATATTTCACATTTCTAAATAACTAAGCCAAACCAACCAAATTAAACCTTTTGTTCCAATTAATTAAGGTCGGTCATACGAAATCTTTTTCACCATTCTACTATGTCAAGAACTATATGTTCAGTAAGGAACAATAACCTCATATATCATTTCTCACTAGATCATTCCATGTCAAATTGCCAATTTACATCTTACACTACGCCTAGTATTTCTATTAACATTGCAAATAACTATACCAACAAATATTTCATTAACAATATGAATATTATATGGGACGGAAATTGTAGGGTGGCAATGGTGCATGGTGTTAGTGGCAGTGCAAGGGCAGCAACAACGGTGCTGGTGAAAGGATGGTAATTGTAACGACTCACAGTCTAGTAGCCTAGTAACATGTGAACTGGTTCTACCAATTTCGTCCAATAACTTAAGTTTAGATTACTTTAATAATAGTGTGTTTTATTAAATAATAACCTAATTTTTATCCTCGCCCAATGTAGATACGACTTCTTTCCCCGACTTTAATTTTGCAACGTGGTCGTTGCGCTCTATCATCTATGGTTTAGTAACTTTCTTTGGTTGGCCAATGCAGATAGATGTCATATACAACCATAGAGCACCCCATACGTGGACACGTGGTAACTATGCTGGGATATCCACGATCACACCACTTGTGGGCCCATCCCAGCTAGGGCACACAAGTGGTGTGACCTCTACCCCTCTCCATATCTCTAATTCCACTCTGTAACTAACTACCCACTACTTGTTGGTCCAAAAACCTGTAAAAATGGTCCAACTGTACTCAAAAGCTTAAACTTAGCTTATTTGAGTAACAGTTGTTGTTTCATTGTATAATATCCTAATTTTTCATCCTCATTTGATGTGGGGTGGATATACAATTGTGGAGGGATCGCCACGACAAGAGGGTAATTTGTTGGGAATGTTCAAGGTTTTAATTTTTCATCCCCACTTGATGTGGGGTGGATATATAATATTGGTCGATACATAACGGAATTTTGGATCTTTGATACTAATATTATCCAATATCGATCGATATATAGCCGTATAAGAAATAACAATACGTATTCCAATATCGCGGGTTAGAACCCTGATAAGGACGGTGGAGCAATGACTGTGGTGGCAGCACTAGTGGTAATGGAGGTGGCAATGACAGTGGTAATGGTGGATGGGTGATGGTTGTATCACAGATACTTGTACATATTCCGATACAGCAATTTAGAACCCCGTTCCAGTTCATTGTCGTTGGCGTGCATTAAAACGTCAACTGAGTCTCAACATGATACAGCACGACCACGAACAATCTTTTAGGAAATCCGCACCTAAAGGATCCTAGGAATCCGCACCAAGAGTTGAACTATCTATACTAATTCTAAGAAAATATTGTTTATTCAATCAATCAATGATTTGAAATACAAGCTGAGGGCCTATAAATAAACCACTGAAATACAAAAGAGAAGGAAAAAAAAGATAAACAATTCTATCTAAACAAATCTTAGAGTAAATTACACTTACCTCCCTTGATATTTAAGCTTATTACAGGAACCTACCCTGTGGTCTCTGAAATTACATTAACTTCCCCTGAGATTTAATTTTAACATCAATTGCACCCAACCGTTAAATTTTCGAACAAACTTTTATGATCCAATCCGTTCATTACGTAGAACTCGTCGAGTTTGTTTAACATGTGAAAATTTATATTCATCCGATATCTGTAACTAAGTGATTGAATAAGATCTTCTAATAAATAAATAAATAAAAATTATTCAATCACTTAGCTACAGATATCGGATGAATCTAAATTTTCACACGCTAAACAAACTCGACGAGTTCTACGTAATGAACGGATTGGATCATAAAAATTTGTTCAAAAATTTAACGTTTGGGTGCAATTGATGTTAAAATTAAATCTCATGGGAAGTTAGTGTAATTTCAAAGACCATAGGGGAGGTCCCTGTAATAAGATTAAACGTCAAGGGAGGTAAGTGTAATTTACTCCAAATCTTATCTAAACTAATTCTATCTAAATCTAAAATAATTAAAATTTAAACTTAAATCTAAAGAACTAAACTTAAATCAAAAATAACAGAATTCAAATATCTCTCGGGATCAAACACAGAATAATCTATAAAGATATTCTTTCTGTTCCCCATCAAAACACGTGCGGCTGCCTATGCGTTTACACTTGCATATGTAGACATTTTCTAATACTTAATCTGTGACGACCCGGAACATTTTTATTTCCACTTATTCATTTTGACATAATTAAAATTCTCGAAAAATGGTTTAGGATGATAATAAAATATGTTAAAAATGGTGGATGTGTGGGGGGACACTGGGATAACGATTTATTATAAATTCTGTAATGTCAGAAAATTTAAATGATGAAATGTACAATGAAATAAAATTTGAAAATGAAATAAACTAATTTATTTAAGCCCAACTCACATTCATGTTAACCAATTGAAAAAAATTCTAGAATATTCTTGCAATATAAAAAAAAAAGCCAAAAATCTGAACCAGCGGCGCCGGAGCCTCTAGTCTTCTCTCCTATTTGTTGTCTCCTTCCATTGATTCTTGAATTGGGAATGTGGGAGAAGGTTCTAGACTTGTGGGAACAAAATCAAATAGGCAAAGGTCAACAAAACACATAAGCCCCAAACCCCTCCCCAACCCGATGCAACTCCCCTCCCATGTTCCTGTGCGTTCCCCTCCAATGTTCCTATGCGTTATTCTTTCTTTCTTTTCCTCACTTTCTTGTTCCATTGATGGAAAGCTCCTGAATAATTAGAGATGGTGAGAAGAGGCAACAAGATTAAATTGAATAAAGGGCAAAATCACCCTTTCACCTGCCGCCGACTTCACCCTTCTTCCTTTTTTTCCATTTTCGATTATCCTCCATTGGAGAGTTTTTGGAGCTTTCAAACTCAATCTCTTTCAAGAAATTGGAGGTTCTCTATACGAAATTGCAAGCCACCGACTGGGATTCAAACATCACGCCACAGGAGCCGCGCGCTAGACCCTCACGAAGCTGAATTTGGGAAGGTTGAATTTCATGGTAGCCAGACCTAGGGTTCTCTATTGTTGGCAAAAATTGAAATTGGAGATTCCAAGAGGTAGGATTCAGACTGACCTTGGTGTTTTGCTATGATTTTGGTTGAATTTAATCGAAATTCTCATGAACCATATGGGTTTAACTGATTAATTAAATCTTGGCGTTTGTTGCGTTTAGATTGGTGTAATTGATTTATAAGTAAAAAATTAAACTATTGTGATGAGATTAAGCAATCTAATTTAATTGTTTGTGGATGAGAAAGTCAACAATTTTAATCAAATTTAGAAGCTCATAAAAAGGGTTAGGTTAGTCTCAATATTGGGTTGGAATTGCTGTTTAGTTTGTCGAATCCTAAACTTTGAGAACTTGGAGTTGAAAATCTAGTTTAAGCTATTAATTAACAGAATGAACCAGAGAAATGATTTAATTCAAGAGTTATTTGGGGTGTTATCTTGGAGATTATCCTATGTTTAATTTACAAAATTGGGAGTTGGTGTATAACCCAAGGATAGGTAATTTGATTGTGTAACGCTCTGTGAATTGGTAAAACCATGGAATTGAATAAATTCGCGGTTAATCTGGTTTAAGTTTTATTTAATTCAACTCAACAATTCTCCCACTTGAAGTAAAACCACTCCAAACCTTGAGACATCCCATCAAACTCACCAACATCTTGAAACCACCAAAAAACAAACACTCAAACTTGTGTGACCCATCTCCTGTCTTTTATCCCTAAAGATCAACTGAAGTCGAGCACAACTTCAGTTTGTTAATGTTGACTCCTTTTGTCAACATGTCGGTTGGGTTCTTCGCTCCACTAATCTTCTCAAGATGCAATTGACTGTTGTCTAGCAAGAAGCGAATGAAGTGATACCGCAGCTGTATGTGCTTCGTCCTGAAGTGGAATGTCGAGTTCTTTGCAATAAATATGGCACTCTAACTGTCACTGTAGAACGTCCCTCCGTCAACCTTCTTACCCAACTCATCCATGAGACCTTGTAACCACACCATCTCCTTTCCAGCCTTTGTCACAGCAACATACTCTGCCTCTGTCATAGAAAGAACCACGACCTTCTGCAACTTTGAGGCCCAACTCACTGCTGTGCCACCTAGGGTGTAGACAAACCCGGTGGTGCTCTTCCTACTGTCAATATCACCGGTTAAGTCGGCATCCACGGTCATGCAGCTTCAGTCCTGTCCTCGTAAAACATAAGGATGTATCTGTAGTCCCCTTTAAATATCTCAGAATCCATTTGACAGCATCCCAATGCTACTTTCCTGGATTGCTCATGTATCTGCTAACTACTCCCACTGCATGTGCGATATCTGATTTGGTACAGACCATAACATACATTAGGCTACCAATAGCCGATGCATATGGGACCTTACTCATGTGCTCCTGTTCATGTTTTGTCTTCGGAGACTAATCCTTAGTTAGCCTAAAATGGCCAGCTAAAGGCGTACTGACAGGTTTTGCACTATCCATGTTAAACATGTACAGTATCTTCTTCACATACGCTGCCTGAGATAGTCTCACGATCCTTGCGGCTCTGTCTCTGACTATTCTCATCCCAAAGATTTGCTTAGCAGCTCCCAAATCCTTCATGGAAAATTGCTTTGACACTACTTCAGCTTGTTGATCTCATTGCTGCATGGCCCAACAACGAGCATATCATCTATGTACAACAGCAGAATGATATATGAGCTGTCAAAACTCTAGACATAACAACAATGATCTACCTCCAGCCCGGTAAACCCGGTACTCTGCATGAAGCTATCAAACTTCTTGTACCACTGTCTAGGAGCTTATTTCAAACCATACAAGCTCTTTTTCAATTTGCAGACCATATCTTCCTTACCTTTCACTGCAAATTCCTCAGGTTGGCTCATGTAGATATCTTCTTCCAATTCACCGTGAAGAAATGTAGTCTTGACATCCAACTGCTCCAGAAATAGAACCTCTGCAGCTACAATTCCTAGCATTGTTCAGATAGTTGCCAACTTTACAACCGAGGATAAGATTTCAGTGAAATCAACTCCTTCCTACTGCTAAAATCCCTTGACAACCAACCTTGCCTTGAAGCACCTGCTGCCGTTGTGTTCTTCCTTCACTCTGTATACCCACTTGTTGTGCAAAGCCTTCTTTCTAACTAGCAATCTAGTCAACTCCCATGTCTGGTTTATCAGCAGGGAATCCATCTCATCTTTCATTGCTAACTCCCACTTCATCAAACTCTCGGTCTGCAAGGCTTCTGCATAACTGTATGGCTCACCACTGTCAGTGAGCAGAATGTAGAACAGGGACGGTGAAAACCGCTGTAGCCGTTTAATGCTTCTTGAAGACCTCCTGACTACTGTTACTAGTGTACTGTGTTCCACCTGTGAATTCACATTCTCCTTATCTTCCTCATCCCCATTCTGTTTGGCTTCCTCAGAAATATCATCCAAGTTAATGAACTCAGATTTATTTGTCTCTGGCAATGCACTATCGGACTCTACCTTTGGCATGTCGTTGTACAGTACCTGTTCATTAAAAATCACATTCCTGCTTCTGATAATCTTCCGGTTTTGGTCATCCCAAAATCGTTAGCCAAACTCATCATCTCCATAACCAATGAAATAACATTTCCTAGACTTTGGTTGCAACTTGCTTCTAGTATCAAAATCAACATGAACCTATGACGTACAACCAAAGACTTTCAAAAAAGATAAGTTCACCTCTTTTCTGCTCCAGACTTCCTCTGGAATTCTGAATCCCAACGGTACTGACGGTCCCCGATTCAGAAGGTAGGCTAGTGTTCACTGCATCAGCCCAAAAGCAGTCGAGTAGCCCAGAATGCAGTTTCATGCTTCTGGCTCTCTCATTTAGTGTCCGGTTCATCCACTCAGCCATGCCATTCTGCTGTAGCATTGCTGGAATGGTCTTCTCCCACCTGATTCCACTAGCTGTGCAGAAATCCCTAAATCGTTTTTGTATTCACCTCCATTATCTGACCTCAGACACTTCAGCTTCAATCCAGTCTCAGTCTCAACTAGAACCTTTCACTTCTTAAAAGTTTCAAACACATCTAGACTTGTGCTTCAAAAAATAGACCCATACCTTCCTACTGGAGTCGTCTATGAATGTCACGTAATACCACGAACCTCTAAGAGATGCAACTGGGAAAGGACCCCACAGATCTATGTATACCAACTCTAACCTGTCTGGCTTTGGTGTCCTGCCGCCTTTTAGAAAGATGACCTTCCTCTGCTTCCAAAAGACACAACCCTCACACAAATCAAATTCCACAGACTTCAAACCCGGCAACTTGCCCTTTGACTGTAGAATTTTCATCCATTTCTTGCTCATGTGCTCCAATCTCTGATGCCATAAGCTCGTGTCTGAATCGCTATCTGCCAATACTACTGTATCCCTTGTACTAGTAGTCATGTACAGGGTACCTTTCTTCGTTCCTCGAGCCACTATCATAGCTCTTTTAGTCACTTTCCACGTGCCACCAATAAAGGTCAGTGAATGACCTTCAGCATCTAATTGTCCAACTGGAATTAAATTTCTCATCAGTTTAGGTACATGCCATACCTTCTGTATCTTCCACACTAATCCGTTCGGCACTCTAACTAACATCGCCTATACCCACGATGTCTAAAACCTCCCCGTCTGCCAAATATACAATACCGAAGTCACCAGCAATATAATTTTTCATAATCTCTTGGTGTGCCGTCGTGTGAAAGAATACTCCTAAATCCAACACCCAAGAATCAATAGAGTTATCAACCGATAGGAGCAAGGCATCCTGGACATTCTCTGTCATAACATTGGCTGACTCACTGTTAGCCTTCTTCTTCTGCTCTCTATAGTTCATCTTGATATGGCCAGTCTTGCTACAACCCCAACATTCAGTCTGTCGTCCCGACCTGGACTTGCTTCTGCCTCTTCTGGACTAAAACCTGCCCCTATTCTGATTCCTGTTATTACCTCTACTCCGTGCTTCAACATTTAATGCCGTACCAGCATTCAACCCAGAATTAAATACCTCATCCAAATCCTTTCTGCGAACCTCCTCGCTCAATATCAGATCTCTGATA
This sequence comes from Heliamphora exappendiculata, assembly GCA_034768845.1. Classification (NCBI taxonomy): domain Eukaryota; kingdom Viridiplantae; phylum Streptophyta; class Magnoliopsida; order Ericales; family Sarraceniaceae; genus Heliamphora; species Heliamphora exappendiculata. Next base: position 12,162,102 of record JAOTRH010000025.1, on the reverse strand, counting down.
TCATCATACTTCAATTTATTTTTTCCCGCAGAATTACTTACTGCTGTTCTCATAGCCTCCCAACTATTTGGTAACGAGGCTAATACGATCAAAGCCTTAACTTCATCATCAAAGCTAATATCTACTGAAGATAACTGATTCGTGATGGTACTAAACTCATTAAGGTGTTGTGTAATGGGCATACCCTCAATTATCTTAAGATTGAATAACTTCTTCAAAACATGTACCTTATTGTTTGCTGGCGGCGTCTCATACATGCTTGACAGTGCCGCCATCATGTCTGCTATAGTCTTCTCCTTGATTACATTGTACGCCACTGACCGAGACAACATCAATCAAATAACCCCCAGCACCTACCTGTCAAGCAACGCCCAATCCTCATCCTTCATGCCCTCTGGTTTGGATCCCAATAGCGGCAAGTGTATCTTCTTCCCATACAGATAGTCTTCTCTCTGCATCTTCCAATAACCGAAGTCCGAACCATCGAACTTCACGATTCCGGTCGATCTGCCTTCTTCTGCCATGTGTGTTCGTCAATCTCCTAACCCGGAGCTTTGATACCAGCTGTTGGGGATTAGAACACGATCACTAATCCCACCCAAGATCAACAACGATCACACAAACCACGAAATAATAACGAAGAAGAGAAAAAGAGAGTCAATCACACACAAACACAAGGTTTACGTGGCTCAGCAAGTTGTACCTACGTCCACGGGATCACACACTTCACTATTATGAGTAAAGGTTACAAGAGAAGAAGAATTCTTGGGAGAGAAATACAAAATATCAGAGAAAAAAATAGCACAACTTACACGGCTACTGCAACCCTAGCAGCTTATAACAGGCAATCCTCGCATAAACCGATCGATCGGTCTAAAGACGGATCAATTGTTCTATCAATTGTCCTATCATAAAACTAGTTTTTCTTCACATTCAACTCAACAAGGTTGAATTGAAACTTTAATTGAAACTTCAATTATCAGAGACTCGTGATTTCTTTAATTGTTTTGTATCTGAGTTGATGAATGTTGAAGCTAAGATCAAGATGAGAACGAAGTAAACAATAAATTAGCAATCAAATGTTGATATACGAACATGAAATAGGGTTTGAGATTTTCAATATTAACATGAGAAGATGAGAGAAATACAATGGTTAGTAAATGTGAGTTTTTGACATTAACGAGAACCTTGTGATATGAAAAGATTGTAAAACAACAAACACTTTAGCTAAATGAAAAGGATAAGAAGATGAGTTGGTGATAAACTCAATTTGGTAAAAACATAAAGTTAAATATCTGGAAGACATAATATTATGTTGTGTTGAACTTGTGTTGTTGAGTTTTAATAAGGGAAAAGAAATGTGAAAATATGTTTGGGAATTGTAATTTAATAAATCTTGAATTTTATTGAATTATTGAGACTTGTAATTTTAACTAAGTAGAGTAAGATGAATTACAATGGGATTACTATATATGATTGAGAACTCATAATTGGTTAGCTTGCATTAAACAAGCCAAATTCTAGAAATTTTTAATGTTTTAATTCATTCATAACTCATATGATGAAACTTGTTATATTTAATTAAAAGTTGAACTTGTGATCATCTTATGACGGGAAAGAAATAAAATGAGTACATATAAATTGTGTTTATGAATGGTATGGAAGTTGATGGTTTGAAATTTGAAGAAGGGGGCAATCAATACTAAAATTGTTTGAGTAATTTGGATAACTGTTGATGAATGTTAAAGTTTTAATATGAACAATTAATGAGATATAATTTTGAAACGTAAATTGTGAATAATGAGATAAATCTAAGGAGGAATGGTTATGGTTGAGAAATGTATGACTGTGAGAATGAATTGGGGAGATGGACTCCCGGTTGTTAATGAATAATGACGTGGTTAATCGAATATTGAACCGAGGAAGGTTGATGTGATTAAGTTGGGCTTCACTAGCTCCACGGTAAAAAATCGAAAATTTGCGTAAGCTGGGTACCGTTGCCCTCGGGTTAGCCCCGTAAAACGAATTTGGGTGCTATGCCCCTCGGGTGAGGTCCGTAAAACAAGTATATTGTCGTGGTGAGTTATAGAACTATCTATTATCCAACGGCTTCGCGTAGCCTGTTGGAGGAATAGGGAGGGGTTTTTATAAGCTGCACCCAATGTCGGTTCAGTATTGGATTAATGGAATAAAACAAAGATATAGTAACTCAGTGTTTTGTAACGAATCAAAGGAAATGAACAAATGTGAATAAATGATGTTGAGTTAAATGAACTGGATGACGGAATATATATACATTTACATATATCATGCAATGAGAACCGGAAAAGGTTTTACGACTGTGATTGTCGCGGTGTTGGTTTGGTATTGGATTAAAGATTTAAAGGAAAACTAAAATTGAGGATGAAAGAAAAGTTATATGATTTGAAATAAAGAAAACAAGGTGATTGATTACTTCATCTAAACTTCAAAAATGCGTGAGCATGTGAGATCTAACAGGTTATAAATGAATTGAAACAACATACAATGACAATAAATGATGACAAACTTTGAATGAAAGTGAATAAATGTCAATTTATAATCTCATGAGAAAGATAATGAGTTAAATGAATGTGAATAATGAATTAAACGCATTTGAGTACTAAAGTAAATGAGATCTAATGCTAAAGAAGGTGAATCGAAAGAAAGGATTAACGGGTTTAAGGTAAAAGAATAAGGATGAACAAATGGCTCTTCTTAACTTAAAGTATGGGTGAGTTATAACTTGGTTATGAAAATATTTTTTTAATTGTTGCATAAAAGCATGCTCATCCACACCTCACAAATCATACATTGCACTAGCATTAGTTTTTATCTTACAAGTTTCGGCTCAAGTTGTATATATCCCATCTTTTCAGGTTTTAACTAAAGAAAGGCATGGAAGCATTCTAGAGTTTTGACAAATGAAGAACAGGAACTTACCATTCTATGTTGGAGACATGTAATTATTTTTGTAAAATGTAAAGGATTCAAAGATGTGACTCATGTATACATATTTGGTTGGATGCATTTATTCCTAAATTTTTATGCTGTATAACTTTAAGAATCTAAGAAATTTTTTTTGGATGAATGTAAATCTAATAAGCTGTATGAATGATAGCTACAATAATTCGGGGAATGTTACTTATTAGATGATATTGAGCTATAATTGCGAGTTGAGATCCAGGTTGTGCCTGAGTATAAATTGTTATTTGAGTTTGATAGGTTGATAAATAATTTGGAATAGTCCGAAAAACAGAGGAAATTCTGCCGAAATTTTTTAATTTTACACTTAGAAAATTTTGAAGTTGGGAAAGCGACAATTTTTTTAAAAATAAGGTAAGTTAAATGGTTTTTCTTCAATGGGAGTTTAACCACGAATTAAACTACATTAAAAAAGGGTTATTCTTAACATTGAATTAATGAAGCTAGGTTGCCTCGTGGGGTTCACGTGCCTCGGGTTTTAGGTCATGACATAATCCTACTAAAAGTCAATTGCTCTTCCTTAATTTGCTTACCTTCTTTAATTTTCTTTCACCCATTCATTGTGAGAATCAACCACGCTTATTGAATATGAAGTGGATCCCATTAGTTCTGCCCTCCACCTCACCTTAGAGCAAAGAGCATCATCAACAACTCCTCAAATAAAGTCCAATCCAACCATTTCTTTTGCAAAGCTCAAGTTTGTCTCTCGCAACGACCTTTGTCATCATATCAACAGGATTCTTGTTAGTATGAATCTTTCCAATTTCATAAGTTGCTTCTCCCCCATTAGTGCACCCAATGATAGCAAACGGCAATGTACTAAGCCGAAAATGGTACATTGCATTCTTGGTCAAGGCTATAGCAATCTAGCTGTCACAACATAACCCGTATTCTCCTCAATTCAGGTCAGCGAAACCACTTCATCCACAACATTTCTTTCCCAACTTCAGTAATTCTGCCTTTGTTGTAAACAAAGCAACTCTCTTTTATGTTTGAAATGTCATGATGCAATCCCCTGCTAAAAATGAAGAGAAATCTAGATGTTGATTCTCAATTATCGATGTCATTTAGCATATCAACATCTATAAAACCTTCCAAGATTGGTTCAGCTCCCCCAAAACTCAAGCACAACTTGGAGCCACCCTTTAAATATCTAATAATACATTAGAATGCTTATCAACAATCCATTCAAGATTGGAAAGAAACTTGCTCACAACACCAACTGCACGAGAACCATCTGGCCAAGGAACATACCATAGCATAAATCAAACTTCCTACTCCAAGGGAGTAAGGAACTGCCTCCATCTCTTCTCTTTCTTCCTTAGAAGAAGGGCACAAACTCTCACAGAACTTGAACTGACTAGCTAGCTAGTGGGGTAATTACTAGCTTGACATCCTTCATGCTGAACCTTTCAATCACTCGTTCAGCATACTTTTTTTGCGTAACCACAGTTTTTTAGCTTTCCTATCATGAATGAACTTCATACCTAGAATCTATTGCATTTGGCCTAAGTACTTCATATCAAAGTACTTAAATAACTATGTTTTCATCTTGGCAATATCTCAGCATCGTGTACAACGATTAGCATATCGTCGATATAGAACAAGAGTATAATGAAGTTAAAACACCAGAAGATCTCGTGATGTGTACGCAGTGATCTCCAATGGTCTTTTTCTACCCATAATTAACCATAAATCAGTCGAACTTCTTACACCATTTTTAAATAATCTTAAGTCACCTAAGACTTTCAAATGTTCTTCAAGATTCATCGGACATTAAAAGGATTTCAAAATAATCTTACAAATCACCAAGAACTCGTCGAACTTTAAAACGACTTTAAATAATCTTACGAGTCACATAAACTTTCAAATATTCTTTAAAGACATGTCAAATTTTAAAATGATTTTCAAATAGTCTTACAAGCCACCATGACTTTCAAATGTTCTTTAAAGGCATGTCGGAATTTAAAACAATTTTCAAATAATCATACAATTCACCAAAACTTGTAGATTAAATGCACTTTTTCTATAATTTTAAATCTTGATGGTTTCTCTATTCAAATCTCCTCCTTCAAACCACTATAAAGAAATGTAGTCATGACATCTGACTATGTAAGCTCAAGATCCAAGCTAGCTGCTAAAGCCAAAACTACTCGAACGTCAGTCATCTTCACACATGGGGAGAAATTCTCATTGAAGTTAACATCTTTCTTTTACCCAAAACCTTTGACAACCTAGCAAACCTTGTGTTTTATTAGCTTTTAAGTTCCATCTTTCTTCAACATGAACACTTATTCCTTTTACACTTTTCTACCTTTCGGAAGCTCCACCAGCTCATAAGTATGATTCTTTAGTAAGAAATTCATCTAATCTTGCATTGCTTGCATTCAGCAGCTTTTGTCTTTATGAATTTGTGCCTTTCAAAAACTTTCATGCTCCAGCTTTTGTCTTTACGAGTGTGTGCCTTCTAAAAACTTTCAAGCTCCCCCTCATTAGTAAGTAAGATACATTCAAAAGTGGGAAATTTATTACATGGCTTGTGTTCTCTGACTCTACCCGCTCTCCTCAGTTGAGGTCAATTTTTGGTGGACGGGCTTGTTGCCCATGCTCAATACCCTTTGTATCCGATTCATCTACTTTTGAAACTTCATCCTGCTTCTCTTTCTTGTCTGTGGCACATTATGATGATGCAGGTTTTGGAATGAGGTCTGGAACAGTGGCAACTTAAAGACTTGGTAGGCTTCTTGACAAAGTCAGTTATGGTCTGACTTTCGTAGAATACTACAACTCTGCTTCTAAATATTTTTTGCTTTTCTGGATCTCATAATCTACACCTAAACTCTTCTATCTCTATAGCTCACGAATATGCAAGGTGTGGATTTAGTATCGAGTTTGAATCTGTAGTCCTTCGATACATGTGCAAAGCAATTGCACCTAATCACTCTCAAACGAGGGTAAGAAACAACCTTGCCAGGCCACACCTTCTAGGGATCTCCAAATTCAACAAAGTTGATGGTAATCAACATTAGGTAGCAAGTTATGCGGACAGCTTCACTTGAAAATGGTTTAGGAAGCTTATCCATTCTGATCATGCTTATGAAACTCTCCATAATGATACCGTTCATATACTCAACCACATCAACATGTTATGGGGTGCTAGGAACTATCTTCTCGTGTTGTATACTGTGATCAACATTAAGCTTCAAACTCATTAGAATTGTACTCTCCTTCGTGACCTGTATGGTCCTATGGAGACAATTCAATAGTTTTGTAGTCTCTCTTTCCACCGTAGCATGGAATGTCTAAATTTGCTACAACGATAGATACTTGTTTTCACAAAATCCACTTGCACTCAATGAATATTATTTAATTGGAGTAGTTGGTTCTCACTTGTCACAATGAATAGAGGAAAGCAAATTGAAGGTTGGGAAAATGCATAAATATGCAAGTTTCAACGCGTGGATAGCTGCTACTCATGCGTTAGAGATTCAATGGAGATTTCAATCAATATCCGCCGCAACAAATTGCAGCAGTTTCTTTTCTTTCATCGACTTTGAGTTACCCATTTTCTTTCGTCGACTCTGAGTTACCCATTAATTAGGCTAAACAGACCTTGAACGGGGTATGAGAGTAATCCGATTCAGAGCACCACTTGCAACAGTAACTGCCCCTCTTTTCTTTATCAAGTGACATTCCAACAAGCCCATGTTAAATGAAAATTATATATTGGGGTCATATTCGAAGACTCCTTCCACGTGACAAATTGATACTAGTGTATGGTGACGGTGATGATGACAACAACAACAATAATAGTAGTAGCGGTGAGGTAGTGGTGACAAGGATAATAGTGGCAACTGTGGCAGTAGCGATGGTAGTGTGGTGGTGGTGGCGGGCGCTCGGAATGTGAGCGTGCTGGTTGGGGTGGGATAGGGCGAGGCGAGGCAGATGGGTTAAGGGAAAAAATTTAACCAACCCACCTTTGGCGGGTGAACGTTTTTTCAACCCTCAACAAATCCACTGATCATCAAAACCAACGGGTTGGGTGATGCTGTTTGGCGATTTCAAAGTGCAGTTTAGCGGGTAGAAATTTTGTAAAACTGTAGGATTATTTTTTTACAATTAGTTCTAAAAAATACAAAAATTTGTTACAAACTTGCAATTGTTTTAAAATATATATATTTACACGTCAAGTAAAAGGCCAACTAAAAAAATCATAGTCATTTAATAAAAATAATAATAATGATATAAATAATAATATAATTACGCATCTCTAACAAAAATATTTACACTACATACTTATCTAAAAAAGATATATTCACAATATCTAACACTAGCAATCAAAATTATAAATGCTCGAATTTATTTTTTATAAATTAGATGAAATTTATGTAACTATAAATATATATATAAAGATAAGAATTCTTCATATATATGACCACAATAATTAATATATGTTTTAGGTGGGTTAGGATGGATTAATGGCAGGCTGAAGAAATATAACCGCCACCAACACACACTTCTCATTTTTCACTCAATTCGCCCAACACAACCCACTCACCCACATAAACCGTGGGTTGGTCCTTACAAATTGAAGAGGATTGACGGATTGTTTGCACACTCATAACAGTGGCAGTGGTAGTGGAGGATAATATGGCAGTGATCAAGTGGTAATAGGTTTATTTAGATTTGAAAAACAATTTCCACCTCCATTCCCATTTTCGTTTCTCGTACTAGAACAATCAGCGTTCTAGGTGACATAGAATGATAATCAAAAAGAATTACATGATTGTTTTGCGAAGAGAAGAAGAAGGAGAAGACAAAGGAAAAGAGAAGCTTCGCCATCACAGTTTCTGGTCTCACCATTGTTAAGAAAAATCGCCTCAATGCAATACCAAGTTATTGTCCAAGAGTTCATCTATCTAGGACAGAAACACTTTTCCTATATTTAATGCTGTTAAGACTTCTCCTAGTTTTACAATGATTGAATTAAAAATAAAAAATAATGAGACTTTAACCAATAAGACTATTTCTACACTTATGATAAGGCGCCATAAAGACCCAAAGCATAACCTTACCCAGAACCAGACCCATAGGTTCATCCACTTTTATACTATTTTAACAAATTAATCAAAATATTTAAATATATTGATTTTATCCGGTGCACAGGTTCATCCACTTTTATACCTATTTTAATAACTTAATCAAAATATTTAAATATATTTATTTTATCCCATGCACGGCACGTGTTGAGTGCTAGTAAAAACACAAAACAAAGACTAAGAACAGTCATAAACTTCATTCCATGAGGTCTAAATTAAACCCCATATGAAGGTCCTAATTTGACCATATTCTTCTTGGCATTTTCATCATGTGTCATGTCTGTACCATAAACCTTATAACACTGTTAATGATTAAAATTACAAACCAAATCATCCTCTCTTTTTCTTCTTTTGATATCTTCAAGGAGGGTAACCATAAAAGGGGGGAAAAAGATGGAGAAGAAAGGAAAAAGTTCGGAAATGTTGCTTATCAAAAGAATAAGAAATAAAAGCAACAACCCTTGGGAAAAAAATATCCATATTAATTAAGCTTGAGCGACAAAGTCATTCCATAACAATAAAGGTGCATCCAAAGAAATGTATAATATAGAGCATACAAGTGAAAATTTGTATCCTTCAGCAGAAAAATCTTTAAAAGTCATGATCAAAAGAGAAACTACCTGAGAAGTAAAAGCAAGATAACCGCCACAAAAGCTAGGAGGCACGGTAGGATCATTAACACTGTAGTAAGAAAACATAATGCGATGAGGACCAAAATAAAATCTAATAAGAATGTGTGGTGCAATAAGAAAACATCAATAGAAGGTGCCACTGAGAAACAGAATAAGCTAAAAGGAATGCAAATTTATCACAATAATGGTTACACGATCCAAAATATATTTTCCCAAAGTCGTTTCAGGAAGGAATAGAATAAAAGATACTTCCAAGTTCCAAATGAGTTTAAAAACCATGTAGAGATGCATATTGCATGGGAAAAATGGAAAGTGAATGCCAAGCAGGACGCATGCTGCTGCAATGTCGATGGTTACAGACATGAAATTAGAACTTTTCAACATCCACAAATTACAATACATTCACTATCCCTAAACGACCATGGAGTGTAGTTCATGACGATACATTAGACACATGTTTCTGGAAAAGAAATCTAAACTGGATAAAAAAAAATGACTATTAACCTGAAATCTCTGAGATGCAATTCATAAATACTGATGTCAGAGAATGATTGGAGAGCCGGTTTTTCATCTGCCAAATTATCCCATCCTTCAGGTTTTAAGCAAGCAGAATCAAGATCAACAAACAATGTCCTCCTTCCATCAGCTGAAACCCTACTCGAAAATGGCAACGAGATGAACATAATGAATGGCCAAGTATATGCATGTTTCTAAGCACATAAATTACCAGATGCATAGTTTAAGTTACAAATGTTAGATAATGCAAGGAGCCAAGGACTTGGGATGCAAAGACACCTTAGTTATTTTTAAAGAATCATTGGCTAAGAGGTAAACGAGCATACCCTCTAGCATATGGATCATTGGCAATGCATTTTTCAACTTGCAATGTGATAGAATGGTAAACAGAGACTTCATACACATAATAACAGCCTTCCCAACTTCTTGGCCCGTTAACACTCCAAACGCCATTGAACTCCTGAAGTGGGACAATTTCAGCGGGGTCCCCACCTGATGCATCTTCATAAATGCAAGCACGTACCGCCTGTTTTGATGCACATTAAGTAATATGCATATGTTAGGTATATGTTTAAGGAGGAAACTTGTTTCTTTCTCTTTTTCTTTTCTTTATGCTCTAAGGTGGTGTTAGCAGAGAGCAGTAAGTAGGGGCAGAAATAAAGGAATAGACATGCTTGAGCAGTGGGAGCCCAGAGGTAAAGTGAGACTGCTGCTTCTGAAAAAACTGCGCCAAGGGGTCCATTATATGAGAATAATTCGTCAAGGACACCAGGCAACTGCAAACCAGTAGCAGTGCTCCATTCCCCATCAGCTATATGAAAAAGGAGGCAAATAAAAAAATTAAAAATGCAATATCACTTGCTAAAAAGCAAAGGCCATATGCATATTACTAATGACTTTATATCATTAATATAAATTAAGAATTGGAGCTAAGCTAATGTTCTTTTACCAGGAAAATGGAAGTAAATTTGTAAAACCACTATCGTAACATATGCAAACCATGAAATGAGACAGATGGGGCCCATGGGGAAAATTGTAAAGCATAGAAATTTTGAAACACTGCTGCACCCATGTTGATTCTTTTAATCAATGAACTTGTTAAACAGATTCAAGTTCAACCTTGCAACCACAAAGTGCACTTCAAGAGATTCTCAGACCTGTTAATGATTTATTTGTTTTCCAGGTAATGAGTTTCTGATCAAAATATACTATTCAGATAACACGTTCTCTATTATGTGAAAGTCATTTTCTACCCATTAATCACTTATAATTCACTTCTTATTAGTGACTCTGAAAGAAAAGAACAAACAAAACGGAAATGCTTACAATCATATATAGCAACAGCCAACTGGCATTTGAGTAGACATTTACTATCCAAAGTTGGCGGTACCTTGAAAGCTCGATAACCTTGAATATGAGGAAATTTTTCCATAACCTGGAATTACAACATAAATATTAGAAAGAAATAAAATCATCTATCAGCAGTTTTTCAAACTTAAGAAGCTATATTATGTGAAACTACGGGAACGTGTATAAGAAAACCACAATAAAAGTTGCCTGTAAGTAATGGGTATATAACCTAGGACGCACAGATACAGATACAAAAGATATGGATATGGGATATAAATACGATACGATAAGGATACGACGATATGACAAAATTCAAAAAAGCAGGATACGGACACAACTAGGATAGGTTTGGAAAAATATTATTTTTATGATTTTTAGTATTATATTATTTATAAAAACAAAACCAAATGTAGGAGTAAATTCGTTTCGTTTTTACAGTCGAACATTCAATACATGACAAGTAATCAGAACATTAGATGAAACAACCAACAACCAAGAATAAATCACAATTTTATCATTTACTAGAGTTAACATAATAAAACATATAACAAATTTAAAAAATAAAGCAAAAAATACCCAAAAATTAGAAAATATTAAAAAAAATTGGAGCCTCACATATCTCCGCCGTATCCTTCTCGTACGCATCCTTCACATATCCCCCACATATCCGAGGCGTATCCAAAATTTAAAAAAAAAATCATTGGATACTTATTTGGTGTATTGAATATGTATCCAGTCATATCGGGTTTGCATCCATATCTAATACGCATGCGGGGCCAATTTTGAACTATTTGGGGTTCATAGTCTGTGACATAATGAGTGTGGCAAATGAACTGATGTAATACATTTTCTGAGAGCCCAATGTTGTCTGCTTCAAGATTGATTCTCACGTCATAACCTGTTCGCATAGAAATGTTAAGTTTTAACATTACTTCCTTCCCAAATGGAACATAAAATCTTATCCATGTAGGCAAAAGAATGATTAGGTAGCAATACATGTAGAAGCCAACCTTGAATCCCATCATTTGTGGCAGACAAGCAAGCATTTTTACTAGCATACAAATAGCATGAGCCATCTTCAGCATCTACATTCCAAGCAATTTTAAATCTACTGACCCAGTATGCTCTAGAGTACGCTAAGCAATCCTGCAACTAATAAACTAGTGAAACTCAGCAAATTACGAATTAATTAAAATAAGCATGATATGAAATTGCACCAGAAATAAAAGTAAGATTTGTGGTAGATATACCACTTACTGTATGGCCAACTCATAAGGCTGGCCCCCCTAAAATTCCTCAATATCTCTACAAGACTCATGTTCTCCTAATATCTTGAAAAATACTATTTTTTAACTTAATAAACCAAAAGGCTGCGACAAATTTAATTCAACTCAAGCAATCAACTGATCAAGTACTGAAATCTAGGTTATATAGTATTCTATTCTAAATAGGCTCAAACACAATTTCAGCTGGTTCTTAGAATAATAAGGAAACAAGAAGCACAACCTCGTAATCAACCAAACACTCCTTATATTTGTGCACCTATGGAACATAGATGAAGACACAATTGAAATCTGTTGGAGCTTAGATGTAAGCGCAGAAACATAACGCCATACCAGGTAAGAAGGCCAGAGAGACAAAGAGAGCGCCTTGGCCAGCACATGAAACACAATGCATTGCATTCAGCATTTGGTGAAGTGGCACCAAGAAAAACCAGTAATCAAGATTCACTGCCTACCTAATTAGATCCTTCATTCAGGATTCGGCATGAATTGAATTACCAACATGACTCCTTATATGGAAGATGATAAAATTTAAATGGCTACAGTAGGATAAAATCTACCCCTTCCACGATCTATTCATTAATAACCATTTTAACAAACCAACCTTACTCTATAGTGTATAACTATAATTCCATTACCAGATAACTAAGACTCTAAGAGAAACTTTTGACAAATAAATCCTGTCATCATAAGTAAATCCTGTTAAACTATACATTATTAGCATAGAAAATAAACATATATACTCTATGAAAACTATTAGTACCATTAATTTAGTAGGAAGAAAGAAAGATTACGAGCTTCATCACGACAGAGATTATAAAATACATTGTTTTACACACAAAAAAAGGGTCAATCAGGCTGAAAATTTGCAAGTCTCAGGTTTATGTTAAGAGATAATGTGAATGGAATAATAATACATTTACTACAAACACAATCTAAACTATTATGTAAAGGGAAAACACCAATTCCCCAAATGAAGTTCTATCAATTTTTAATTCCAAAAAAAAAAAACGCATAAGAATTAGTTTTGATAGTTTGCATAATTTCTCTTCATCTTAAGTGTGATGACGAATATGTAAATTGAAACATTTTAATAACTTTTATATATTTGGTAACTATTTCATAACTTCCCACTTACTTATTTTGAAATTTGAAAACTTCCTATTTATTATTTTGATTCTAAAAACTAATCATTGGTTATTTTTACTTTCAAATAATTGGTTATTTTATCCACTGATTTATTTTCTGTGAACAAAACGAGCACTCGCACCACCATCTTGTATTTAATAATTGTGTTATTTGACTACAAATTATTCGATGGACTATTATAGATAGATTAGAGTTTGGGCACCTGCAATGAATATGCATGCATTAGAATAGAAACGTGTTAGTTAACAGCGGTAACGTGACAGTTAACAAAATTGAGTGAAATGGTCTAATTCTTAAATTGTGTACTAAAGGGAGTTTAAGGGCATTTTGAGCAAAGAAAATATTCATACAGCTTCAAATTTAGAAACAAGAAGTGATGCTCTCTCTTTATATAGACTAGCAGTCGGCACACGCGATGGGCATGTAAATTTGGTATATAGAGTCGAAGTAGTTGAAAAAATAAAAATAGTAAAATGGTGCAATTTTTAAACTCTGAGAAGCTACAAATTTAAAATTGTGAGCAGTAAACCCAAAAAAAAAAAAAAAAAGTTTAGTGGTGTGCATTTGGTCAAAATGAAAAACCCATACATCTTCATATTTAGGATAACATCAATTGAGGATTTAAGTTCATGAAGTTTACACATCTTTGATGGATTTTACAGCCCAATTTTTCTTGTTAATAGCTCAAATCATACAATCAGAAACTACTGTATTATCTACCAGAACGTCCAAATCATAGAAAAGCCTACATTTTCAATGTATTCTACTTCCTTACCCCCCACCCAGGCAAAGAGAAGAAATCTAATCCGGGGGGGGGGGGGGGTGTTGACATTCCAATTCTGGACCTTGGTAAATTGCAACAGATGTTACAAAACTTCTTAGAACTCACCCTGAAAAGTGACTTAGAAGGTTACTTCTTCTATGTGTTCAGGCAAAAACATCTAGAAGCTAGCTCTTGTCTTGTAAGCAACCACGCCTAATAATCGAATTTTTCTTACCAGAGTGGTCTTACTAAAAGTAAGTAAGCAAGCAACCAGTTTCGTTCCATCTACCATTCCTAACAATCCATTTCTGATATGCCCGCTTCTTCGTAACATACTATCACACTCCGCAATCAATGACCCATACACTAACCCAATGATAGCCCCTTATCTTTGTGGAAGCTTCACTCACTTATCAGTATTCAACAACTTAATAGTTGTCTTAATCCAGCCTATAAGTCACCCTTTTGTGATTCCGACCACAGAACAGCAACCTCTCTGCTCTCAAACTCAAATAGGCCCCGTCCAATCTCATATTTGACATGATACGGTTGTTACTTTGATACTATATGTTGTAAACTTTTGGGTAGAACTCATCTCTAAAAACCCGACATAAAAGACTTTAAATGAAACTGAGTCACCTAGTGTAAACTTAGATTGGGATGTTCGACATGCCAGAAAGGAAGGCTATCATTGAGGTATCTTAACTCGAGTTTTTTGTACATAGAAATTGGGCTAGAAACATTTACGGAAGGTTTAGTTGATGTGCCTACCTATGATTGAGATTTCTTGAAGTACAATGAGAGGGTGCCGACTTATATTCACATAGAGTCTCTTAGGCCATGTTTGATTAGGGGATTAGGAGATGGACTTGGATTACTAATCAAGTGGGCCCCATAAGTGAGTTGTTTATTTGACAAGGGGATTGAAATTAATAACACTGGTGGGATTGCGAATGAGCCAGATGATAGGATTAGTAATACCATAGGATTAGCACCTAAATTACGTTTATACCCCTTTCACATATACAATACTTTTGTTTTGAATGGTAAATATATACCTTGAAAAAATAATTTCATCATTAATTTACTAATTTCATGCAAAACAAACATATTAGTATACAGTCCTCTCTCTAAAACAAACAAATAGTATGAAATTCTTCCCTCACCAATAATCGTTTTATAAGTAATCCCAAGAATATCCCAGCACATTACCAATACCACTAATTCTATACTGATAATCAAACATGGCCTTATTTGCGTCGATATGGACAGGAAGTCAGGAACGTCAAGCACCTGAACCCAACACCAATATTTATTCTAGTTTAATTAAAAGTTTTCTCGTCTCTTATCTTGTTTCTTTATTTTTCCTTCAACTCATTTTTCTCGGCAACCAAATGGATTGGGAAAAGAAAAAAAAAACAACAATTCTGCGAGGAGGAGAGAGAGAAACCTGAGAAGATGGAGTTGGTCCCTCGACAGGCATAGATAAGCAGCAGCGAGGGGCTCGTCTGTGGGAGGTTCTTAGCCGAGAAGTAGGGTTGAAACTGAGTCGCTGCCGAGTCAAAGAAATCGTCTTCTTCTCGTTCATCGGGCGAGTTGGGAGACGAACCCGGTTGGAATTGGAAGGGGTGGTGATAGCAGAAAGTAAGTAGGGTGGTAATAGTAAACAAGACATTTGACTTGTGCGGCGGCACCACACTCCGACCACCACTGCGATCCTAGCTTTTGGCTTTTGGCTTTTGGCTTTTAAGCCTTTTTGGTCTGTTGAGGCTTTTCGTCTGCGCACTTTTTTGTGATCCGAAAAGTGTCCGGCGTGTCGGCGTTTCTAACGCAGCATCGTGCTTCGTGCTATTGAGAATTATGGAGCCCACATTGAGTTTATAATAATATAAAGGATAACCAAAATTAAAATTTTGTAAAAAAAAATTTAATTTTGTATACTATCCTTCAACGTTGAAGTTATTACTATTAAAAAAATAATTAATTCAAAATTTATTAGCGATTGACACAAGCATATATATATATATATATATATATAAAATAGTTATAATTTTAAAATTAAATAATTAAGAGAGTTTGAGAGATATTTTGTAAAAAGAGAAAAAAAAATAAACAATTACATATGATTTTTTTAAACAAAAATAAAGTGAAAAAAATTAAAATAATTTAAAAATTATAAAAATAAAAAAATACTAAATAGGTATTACCTTTTTATAAGATAGTATAAATATAGATAGCATAGATAACTACTTCAATTCAACTTTTCAAATTTTAAAATGTAACCACACGTGTCACCTCTCTAGCCACTGTACAACTTAAGCTCCCATCAATCACAACAACAAGATTATGATAAAAAATAGAACATATTCATAAAATAACAACCAAAGAAATTTATAAATTTAACCACAAAATTCACAATAAAAATTTACATAATTTGCAATTCATAATTTCTAATTTAATATTTTAATATTTTATAATTAGATTATGAAATATTTATACAAAGTGTATTATTATTTATAAAAATAATAAATTTTACATTTAAAAGTATATTAATATTTAAAAAAATTTATTTTTTATTTTTATTATCTACCATTCACTAGATAGTGGTGAGTATGACTCTTTTTAATTTTAACCATAAATATTTATAATTTTAGCTACAAAATCTCATAAATGCATATTATATACTTGAAAAAAAAAAATATTTGTATTGAAGCTTCTACTGCTTCTCCCATGATTAAGACCTAAGATAAAAACATCTCCCAATGAAAGACCGAACTTTTATTTTTGGAGTCAGCATCTATGAAGAAATTGAAAACAATGCACCACTTGTAAATTCTGGGAAATTTGTATTAAAGTTCAGTGCCAATTATTTTGTAATTGTTGATTATTATTTTTTATTTTTCAAATAATTATAAAATCTTACTGAAACCGATAACTGCTATTGATTATATTTTAGTATTCATTATGTTTCGGTTGTTATGAATTTATTTATCTTTAAGACTCAGGTTGACAACTAGTTTAAAAATTAATTTTTTTTGTTTTTTTGTATTTTTAATCAAAAAATTAAATTTAATTCAAAATAGATTGTTTGATATTTTAGTTTTTAAGTTAACTTTTTTAAAATTAGTTATTTGAGTAAAAAGTTAAGCTTTTTTACTTTTTATTTGAAGTAGATAATTTTACTATTTTATACATTTGATATTAACAATTATATATAGTTGGTAGTGATAATAAATAAGTTATAAATAAGGTATATTATTATATATTAAAAATGATGAGAGTTTGAATATAATATATTGAGAATTTATGTTTTGATTTAACATTTAGCTTTTTAGCTCTTTTTTTTTTTTATCAGATGAATAATTTTAATTTTTTAACATTTTTAGCCAAAAAAACAAAAAAAACAAAAAAACTAAGTTGCCAGGTCTTAGTCCATAAGTCATCCAAAAGTAATACGTAGAACACAAATTTTAGCACTATATTTGCTTATCCTTTGTATAAAGTTTCTTTCTTAAAAGGCATTACGTTTTAGTTCATTTTTTTCTTTTTTGTGAATTGATTATGATATGCACATTGTTTCAAAAAACCAGTACATGATATAAATACATAAATTTAAAGTGCAGACAGATGAATAATAAGGAGGATGAATTATAAAACAAATTAATAAATAGAAAAAAATGTTAAACTTAAAATAAATATATCATATTTAGACAAAATAATTTTCCAATTTTTACATTTTACATACGCAAACGAAAATTATATTTTTCTAAATTTTCTGTTAGAAATATCTGTCAGGTTTCTCATCATCCACTTCATCATTGTATGCTAAAATGCAAAAATTATTAAACAAAAAGTAAAAGAAATAGTGAACCCTTCCCTGATTGTTTCTCTCTCCAAATTTATGCACAAAAATTTCTGCTCCCTCGTCTTCAAGAAATTCACTTGCATGATCATCCTTCCATTTCACAGGAAATGGAATTCTCAGGGCAATGTGGTTTTCGATAGCGACCTCTGGCGAACCATAAACCGCCACGTCCTGCAACTGGCGCCGTGCTCCGTCGCGATTCTGGTGGACCGCCGAAAAATCCAACAATCGTCGTTGCCGCCGAGTTGCCGGCGGCGAATCAAGCGGGCGTCGTTTTATTGGGCGGCGGCGACGACGACGATCGGGAAGCACTGGCGTACGCCAAACAAATGGCAAGATCGTCGTATATTTACTTAACGGTGGTTCGTTTCATCGCGTTCGAAAGCTCCGACGAAGGGAACTGGGAGGCGATTCATGGCTCCTGCATCTCCTTCTACTCGATCGAAGGTATTCTTTATAACACATGGAGGGTGAGAAGGTTTCTAGGAGAGAGAGGCGTCAAGCGTGTGAGAGATAGGGTTTGATAGGAAAAGAGAGAGAAAATGAGTTGGAGTTGGAGGGGGGGAGAGTTTGAATGAGAGTGGAAATCGAAAATAGGGAAACATGTGAGAGGAGAGTGGCGTGTGAACTTATAAGTTGTTTCTTAGCCTTTGTTTGAATAGAAGAATTTGGAGAAAAAGTGTATAATTTTAAAGAAAAGAGTTTGTTACAATATGGTTTGGATAAATTTTAAGAAGGAGAAGAAAAATAAATATAGGGAAAGTGAGAGAAGAAATTGTTCATTTTAAAAAGTTTTTTATCCTTTTAAAATTAAAAAAAAATAAAGGAGAAGTAAAGAGAAGAATACAGTTAGTTATTTTTATAATGTCAATTATAAATTTTATATCTATATTAAAAATAATAATTTAAATTAATATTAAAATATTATAAAAGTAAATAAATATCAAACACTTCACTTTTTTATTAATTAATATCAAACAAATAAAAAAAATAACTACCATTTTTCACTCTATTTACTTTTAATTTAAATGAAGGCTTAATTTCTTATTTAATTTAATTTTAATTGAGTTTAATTGGATATTTAGAAATAATCAGTAGAGGACTGGTGATGATATCACATAGAGGAGAGGTATGTAATTTTAAACAAGTTAGAAATGGTTCTTCGTTAATGATCACCGGCTTAATGAATGTAATAGATAAATTTGTCTTAGTCTATGTTTAAAAAATTTATTTTTTAAGAATTTTACTTTATTAGAAAAAGAAGAGAAAATATTAATTTTTGGAATAATTATTTTGAAATAATTTTTTTATTAAAATATTTAATATGCTCATTCTTTTTTGTTTTTAAATGATAGCGTTGAGAATATTAATACGATTTTTTTTATTTTTTTATTATGATTTTTTTTTTAATAGTAGAGTTGATTGCTAATTGAGGATATTATAAAAACTTTATTTAAGAAAAGTTATGTTTGAGATTTTATAAACTTTTCTTTTTAAAATAAAAAAATTAATTAATTTTAAAAAAATAAGCAATATAACTTAAAAACTGATTTTTTAATATAAAAAAAGAAGTCTTTTAAATAGCATAAATCTTGTTTGGGATAAATGTGGTGAATTTTGATTATTTTTGTTTTTTCTAAATTTTTTTATGTTTTGACTCAACTTTTTAACTTTTTTGAACCGTTTCGATGAGATGAATCTCAAAAGTAAAATATTTTAAACAAAATATGAAAAAAAAAATTCACTAAAAACAAAAAAAAAATAATATAAAATTTAATTTATTGACTTATTTTTGTCTTTTATGAAATTTTTTTATATTTTGATATAAAAAAATTTACTTTGCTGCCTCATCTAGATGAGAGGAGTCAAAAAATATATTAATTTACTTAAATAATAAAAAAAATTACTAAAAATAAAAATAAACAAAATTAAATAAGCAAAAAGCAATTATCCCAAACAGGAAAGGGGACCAAATTTAACTCACCGCCACACGTGCTTTCAGTTGCGAATCAAAAGAGAAACCACGGAAGACCCAAACAAAGGAAATTTGGGGTTTCAAAAGGTTGGGAATTTAGGGTTTCAAAAGCCTCCGCCCTCTGTATAAAAGCAGGATCCCTCCTTCCTTCCCATACTTATCTGTTAGCTAGCGAAAATTATTAGATGCTCTCGGAGTATCATATACGCGATGATACGTGATATTTTTAATAAATAAATAATTTCAACTTACATAATGTGGATCACACTTTGTCTCTTAATCACCTAACAAATATGAGTCATCATATCCCTACCGTAAAATTTATCATCACCATATTAAGTACGAGTACCACGTGAACTTACTACATAAACTCTGAAAGCACCAAATTATTACTTATTAGCTAGGACGAGTCATCCTCTATACTGGGATTTGAAAACTGTTCTTGCGAATCTCATCCTATAAGATATCTCTCATCTCTCTTTACATATCTACTAGAAGGGTGGCACACATGTGAGTGCGGTTATATTTTAAATTTTAAAAGTTTAATTTGAAGTAGTTATAAATTTTTTAAAACTGAATTGAAATAATTTATTCTTTAATAGTAATAAGTTTAATTTTGGAGGGCAGTATAGGAAACTAAAAAATCAACAGAACTTCAATTGTAGTTCTCCATTTATATATTATATTATAGAATATATGAGAAATTAGGATTAAAGATTTGGAGAATAATTGTGAGCTACTACTACATTCCTATATATATATTTAGTATAGATTCGTTTATTTTACATTTTAGTGTATAAATTATTTAATATTTCTTTATGCTTGTTCTTGAGATATAAAAGCATTCTATATGTTCTTGAATAGCTTCTTGCGAAAGAGCTTCTTTTTTTCTGACTAAATATTTTGGTATAAGATATGATTTTACTTTCATTACTTTTCATCTAGTTGGTATTGATAGTATTCGTGAGCTTGTTTTTGAATCTCTACTTTATGAAAATAATATTATCTAAGGTGCCATTCTTCCTACTTTCGTAGTTATAGATTTTCACGAACATGACTTTTTCAAATACTTCATAATATTTGATTAATTTTGTGTTTTATACGAATAATTTATACACTGCCTAATACATCCCGGTGTGGGCTCTCTAAGAATTCCAACACTGCGGTGCTGTTGGGTTCAAAAATGAGAGAGAATCCAATTCCAATTCCATCCAAAAATTATACTAACATGACCATTTAAGTAAGGAAAAGAAATCATTCGGCATTTTACATGATATTTTTCACAAATTATTATATTTCTTATTATTAAAAAAAAACACTACACAAAATTCATTGATCCCACTTTATAAATCAATCACATTCAAGATGGATAGCATGTCAAATATTTTATTTAGGTGTAAAAATTGCTCTTTAGCAAAATTTTGTTACAAAAATGATATTTATAATCTACTTTTTATAAATATACTCTAAAATTTTATATTCTAGCATACATTGAAAAACGTGTCAAATATAATTTTAAACACTAGAAAACAAATTTTAGATTACATTTATACAAATATGGGGTGCTACTATAAATTTTCTTATTGTTATTAACATTAGTCTTTCTAATTATTGCCGATTGAACTATAATAAGATTAAAAGCTTCTAATATCAATACCATCAATTTGTTATGTAGATATCCATATTTTATTAACCTATTATCTATCTCACTTGACAACAATTAGTATTTTTCTTATTACTATAAGTGGGACGGGTTCTTAACAGGTTCGGTGGCGGCCACCCATAGGTTGTTGAGAGAAAATAAAAAGCCCAAGAATCCTTATCACATCACAGAAATATTGTACTAAGGACGGCAAAGTGAGTAAATCGCTGACTAAAGAACGATAATCAGTGATCAGTGTGACCCATTCGGTATCAACCTTAAAGGGACCAATTATGTCCAACAAAGTAGTTGGCCCTGATTATACCTAATCGGTAAGAACTGAAACAACTTTCGTCAAATGTCTCGTTTAAAGAGATACGCCGAATTACGTGTCAACTGGCAATTGGATGCATTTAATGCAAATTGAATGCCAGCCCAAATCCCTTCCAAAGACAAAGAAATATGGAATGGGAACGATAGATTAAAATCGGTTAAAAAGATAAAGTCGAAGATGGACCAATGGAAAGAAGGTTAAACCATAAGGATGTAATACCTCATTTCTCTTTAATAATAATAATATAAATAAATAAATTCTGGTCAAGAAAAATTAAGTAAAATAGAGTGAATTAATATTTGTGTGCTACATATGTGTGTTTAGATACTAGCATGAATTATGTGTTGATTTAATTAAATTATTTTCATATATAAGGGACTTTAATTTGCTGTTGACTTTACGATTTTAAAATAAATGAAATAATAATAATGGCAAAGGAATGAAGAGAATCTTCTGCTTATTTGTTAAAGACTCTTAGTAGCCTATACCAAGTACAACAAAATTGATTGAACCTTAATAGAAAAGACCCAAATCACTTTAGGCCCAAAACTCACAATTAGCTTTTTTTTGGCAATCTGGTTTTAAGACGATTTTTTTATTTTAAGTCATTTTAAATTAAAAAGTTTAAAAGTTTATTTGGTTAAAAAAGTAGTAATTTTTAAGTTACTCAAAAAGTCAAATAAGCTAAATATAAAATTTTATGGTTACCTTTCAGCCTAAATGATATGGATATAATTGTTTGATTGGAATTTATGTAATTTTATACGTAGAAATGTAAAATTGAAAATTGTTATGAAAGAAATCAAAAAACCTAAAAGCAAATAAGCTAAAAGGTAGAGGTCAAAAAATAAAACTTTTTAACTTTTTAACTTTATAGCTTTATGGGCTTTAAGCTAAAAGCTAAAAAACCGACTTTAAGTAAGTTTAAAGTCGGTATCCAAACGAAGGCTTAATATCTAAGCCCATTTATATACTTTCAACTAAGGCTTAATATGCATCTAACCCAAAGATAGTCCCAAAAAAGTCATTTTAATTCCCTTGGGTCCAAATCAAGACCCATGATTGTTGCATCACATGACATATCAAGTTTTGCTCTTCATACACTTGCTTCAAATCCCATAAGGACATTCAGTCTACAGCTACCATTATTGAAGCCACCAGCTCAAATCATTCAATCTGTTTCAAATTAAAAATCGGGACGTGCATTGGCGAGGGACCATGTCAACGTTTACTCCCTTACACAACTATCTTATATACATTTACATAATAAACCTCTCCATACACATTTGTTCTGGGTAAAAAACAAGAGAGAGAAGTTGGGGTGTTTTGTGACGGCTAGAAAAGTAGAAGTGCCGAGAGTTAGTTTTTATTCAAAAGAGTTTTCAAGAGTTGGAAACACAGATTGGTGAATGCACCAATTTTAGCCTTAAACTAGATGTAGCAGAGAGCTTCGTGGTTTATAGCAACGCTTCGCGACAAGGCTTGGGTTGTGTACTTAATGAAAGGAGGGAAGGTGATCGCATACGCTTGGTGACAACTCAAGCCACGTAAGAAGAATCTGACCCCGGTAATTTTTGCGTTGAAGATTTGGCTTCACTATTTTATATGGGGTTTCATGTGTGATGGAGTGAGCTAAGATTTAGACAACGAAAATGACTAGAGTTGATGAAGGAGCACGACCTCAACATCTAGTACCATCCAGGAAAAGCAAACATTATAGTGGACACTTTGAGCGAGAAAATATGGAGAAATCTAAATTTCTTGTTCCGCAATTCAAGTTGCAGAAAGAAATGGATAAAATGGAGTTCAAAGTTGAAATGCCCTATTTTATAGCCATTTTGGCAGCCATAATTAGAGAACCGTCACTTCTTGAGCTTGTGAAACAAAAGTAAAAAGAAGATCCGCAACTTATGAAAATCAATGATGAGATGGGAACGATGCATAGGTCAGATAGAAGACGTTTTAGGATATCGAGGACAAGTTTGTGCTCTGGATATTCCAAAAATCAAAATTCTTATCTCGAAAGATTCTCATTAATCCCAAAACACTACAAATGCAAAAAATACAAAGACGTATCGCAATCTGAAAGAGATTTTCTGGTGGGCAGGCATATGAAGAGAGACATTGTCAAATTTACTTCACGATGCCTATCATGTCAGCAAATAAAGGCTAAGCATTAGAAGCCGATAGAGTTACTTGAACCTCTCTCTATTTCATAATAGAAGTGGGAGTATATTACCATGGATTTCGTCATTAAATTTTTCTCGACATCTCGAGACAACACAGCTATTTGGGTGATTGTCAATAGGTTCACCAAGATGGCACATTTTCTACTAGTAAAAGTCACGTTTATTATAGAGCAGCTGGCAAAACTCCAATTCTGAGAAATTATAGGATTACACGAAACACATATATCTATTGTTTTTTATCGAGATACGAAATGTGTCTCAGAATTTTAGAAGACCTTGTAATGAGCTCTAAGATTAGAGTTAATGTTTAATACCATCTTTCACCCTTAGACGAATAGTCAAACAGAACAAGTCATCCAAATGCTTGAAGATATGTTCAGAGCCTATGTGCTTAATCTACAAAAAAAAGATGGGAACGACTCCATCTAAGGCTCTATATGGGAAGAGGTGCAAATTGTCTATTTGTTGGATGAAAGTTTGATAGAGACATATGCCTGGACTTGAAATCGTATATAAAACCATCGAGACAATCATTTGATCCAAGAAAGACTGAAAATGACAGAAGACTAACATAATAGCTACGCCAACAACAGAAGACAAAACCTAGAATTCGAAGTTAGAGATTAATTTTTCTTAAAAGTATCGCCTATGGGAGGAATTCTTCATTTTAAAAGGAAAGAAAAGTTGAATCCTAAATACATTGGATCATATGAAATCACCAGGAAAGTTTAAGAAGTCTCCTACTAACTTGCACTATAACAAAAATTGTCAGCAAGAATTCACAGCATGTTCCATGTATTGATGCTGTGAAAGTACGTTCCAAACCCCACGCATGTTCTAACTGAACCATCGCTAGAGCTACTAGAAAACATTAGTTACGAGGAATACTCACTTCGAAACACTAATCACTGCGATAAAGTATTCAAGAACCAAATTATAACTCTAGTCAAAATTTAGTGAGTTAATCATCTCGAGTCAAACGCGACTTAGGAGAGAGAAAACAACATTAGAGCAAGATACCCATAACTTTTCAGAGGTTAAGGTATATTTAGTTTGGAGGACTAAATCGCTTAAAGTTGGAATGATGTAACATCCCATTTCTCTTTAATAACAATAATAATAATAATAATAATAATATAAATAAAGTCTCTTCAAAAAAATTATGTGTTATATATATACGTATATGTATGTATATACATATACATACATATATAATATATATCATTATGTGTGTGTGTTTAGATACTAGCATGAATTGTGTGTTTATAATAATATTAATAATGATAATAAAGTCTCTTCAAAAAAATTATGTGTTATATATGTGTGTGTGTGTGTGTGTGTTTATTTTTTTTTTAGATACTAGCATGAATTGTGTTTATTAATTAAAATCATTTCCATATATAAGTAAGGAGTTGAATTTATGTGTTGCCTTTGGGCTCTATAATAAATGAAATAATGATAATGGTCCATGAATAAAGAAAATCCTTGGCCAATTTGTGAAAAATCCTTAGTTGGCTATACCAAACATAAGAAAATTGCTTGAACTTCTTTAAAAAAAAAATGACCCAAGCCATTTTTGGCCCAAGACTCATAATTAAAATTCACCTACTCCATTTATAACTCAGGCCTAATGTGCATGTAATTTAAAGCCAAACAAAAAAAAACAAAAAAAAAAACAAAAAAGACGCATTTTAACCATGCATTGCCTCACGTGACAAATCAAATCAACTTTTGCTCTTCATCATGCATTGGCTTCAAATCCCACAAGGGTCCATTCAGTCTGCAGCTGCCTTCATTGAAGCCAATTGAGTCGATTTCTATAAGCATAAAAGACCACTAAAGAGTTTCCTTTTATTGTTGTTTCGTATACATTTGCTTTGGTTCGAATGTATATTCCAAAGAAATAGAAAAAATAAAATTCTTGACTTTTTTTCCTATCCGGTACGGAAGATATTAATTCTTTTTTAGTTTATTTTTAATATTAATTCTTTTTTAGTTTATTTTTCTTAAAAAACCTCAATTGGTACGTGCAAAAATTAGACCAATTTAGTCATTTTTTCTTTCAATTTATCGTGGAATACAATTTTCACTTGTACAAATCAAGAAAATGTCCCTCTAACCTCATATTTTCATATTAATTTTCATATTAAGAACACAACGAGGTAGCCCAAATCTTTCAATCTCTTTCATATCAAAACCTAGGACTTGCCTTGACCAGAGCCGATCCTGAAGAATTTGGAGCCAAAGCGAACGATAAGAAATGAATTTATACACGGTAATTTTACAAAAAATCATTACAAAAGTTTTAATGAATTAAATTTGTATCTTTTTGTTTCACAATTTAACAATATTCAATTTACACAAATTATATTTTTTTTACAAATTTTTCTAAAAAAATAACAAACAAAAAATTAGAAAAAATTATTCGGCAAAGACTTAATTTATAGAATAAACAACTATAATAAAATACAAATCATGACATTTAATCATACAATTATTTAAAAATAATTACAAATTAAAAAAATAATACAAACATATATTACGTAAATATAGTGGCCCCGTTTGGATATCCCTTGGTTATTTGTTTATTGACTTATTTGTTTATTAGCAAATAAGTCAAAAAATATTTAAGCTACTTCGTTTGGCTTGTTTTGCTTATTTACTTATTTGTTTATTTACTTATTTGGCTACTCAAATGAACTTATTTGCTTATTTGACTTATAAGCCAGCTTACTTGTTTATTTGGCTATCCAAACGAGCTTATTTATTTATTTGCTTATTTGATTTTTGACTTATTTGACTACCCAAACGACGTGACTTATTTTTTAACTTATAAACTAATAAAAAAATAAACAAATTTAGCCAAACGGGACCAATGTAATGGATAGAATTTAAAAATACCTTTGTAATAAAGCAATGATCAAGTGTTTAAAGCCATAAGCCAACAGTTCAACGGAAGTTCCAACTTCCGAACTTAATAACGAAGCAATGAAGCATTAGATGTGCCGTCGCTTCAGGCTTCAGCGTGGCTGCTTTTCTGTTCGCCCGTCTTCGTTTTCTTCTTTTCCGTGAAATCTGACTACTCTTTTGATAATCGGTGTAAAAATTAAGTAAAATTAATAATAAAATAAAATAAATATATAAATTAATAATAAAGTGAGATTAGTAATAAAGTGAGATTAATTTTTTATATTTAATTTGAATAAAATTAAATAACGAATTAAATAAATTCATATTTAATTTGAGTAGAATTAAATAACGTGATATAAAATTATAATAGTCAATTTTTAATATTACCCTTATATTAATAAACATATTTCGTACTTTTTTATATTAGTTACTAAGTTAATTTATTTTAAAATTAACTTGAATAAACTAATAAATTAAATTTTATATTATTTATTTTAATTTTTTTATTTTTTATTATTTTAAAATTAACAATTAATCATCAATAAAAATAAACACTAAAACAACAATGAATTGAAAATTCAACTCCCAGCATATGAGGAATCTTCCAGAAGAACTTCCAAGAGAAAAAAATTGGTTTTCCATCTCTCGCATATGGGTTCGGCTCCAATCTCTCGATTCCTTCTCCAAATTCAAGATCAGAGGTTTGCCATCGATTGAGAGCACACACACAACATAATAATAATAATAATAATAATAATAATAAATAATTAAATAAAAACTAGGGTTAGGTGTTTAGCTGGGTTTTGAATAGGAGTTTTCGCTTCGTTAAGAATCAACAAAATGGGTCCAACGGCGTAGGTCCCAAATTGTTGATTTCTTCATAAAACGCAAGAACATTAGTTTCTACATGAGCAAACAGAGGACTCCAGAAATTCTATCCATGAACAGAGTAGGGTAAAGTTGTCCATGAAACTTTACCCACCCGGATTGAATTACCAGTACCATGGTGGGTTGGGTGGAGTATTGCGAGGGTGGCTCTAGGTGGGGTTCATAATCCAACCGACTGTGAGTCCCACTCAAAATAAGACCAACCAAATAAGGTTATAAAGGTCCTATATCGGATTGGGAAGCCAATCCAATTCCTATAACAACTAACAGACATAGTGTGAATGAACAAAAATATTAGGGCATACGCATAACAAATAAAAGGTAATATAAAATTAGGGCTCTAATTTTTGCTAAATATTAGAGGGACCAAAGCATTGTCTTGTAGGTTTTGTCTCAAAATCGGCCTATATTGACCTTTAGACCATGTTTGAAATGGAGAATTAGATCATTGGATAGAATTATGAATTCAAGATATTTTTTAATCCCATGACTGTTTAGTAAAATTGCAGTGGGACTAATTATTCCAAACGACTTCTAATCTCATGAATTGGAGATAATTAGTCCCATGAAGGGATGGGATACATAATCATGGGATAACAAATCGCATGGACTAAATATAAAATTACTTATTTTCTATCATATTTAAACCTCAAATTATATACCCTCGTATTTAAATCTCAAATTGACATTCTTAACTATTTTTGTCTGCTCTCAACCATCTATCATACTCGACGTCCTAATCACAAATATCAACCAGCAGTCCAGGTTCTCGGGCTCCCAGAGGTCTAAGGTTCTGCGGGTTCAGGAGTGTAAAGCTATTAGGTCTTAGGGTCCCAATGGCCTGGGGTCTTGGGGTCTTGGGGTCTCGAGGATCCAGAGTCCTAGGGATCCAGAGTCCTGGGGATCCTATGGTCCCAAGGTCCTCGAAGTTTAAGGTATTGGGATCCTAAAGGTCTGAACTACATGTTTGGCCGAGACTATTAAGTCTTGGAGTCCTAGAGTCCTGATATCCCAAGGTCCTAGGGGTTCAGGGTCTCAAATGTCCGGACAACATGTTTGGCCTAAAAAATATTTTTATGCGCAATCATGTTTAACCTTAATTTTGGCCAATTAGGATTTAGTTAGGTTAAACTCTCGTGTTCATTTTCAATAGCAAGAATTTTGATCCAAGATTGGATATTATTGTCATTTATGCATAAATCTTGCTTTCTAATTTTTCATGTCTCAAGAAATAAATAAACATGAGAATGAATAAAAAGAGAAATTAACAATGCATTAGATACACTATCTTAAGTTTATTAGTAAAAGGACACTAAATACCCTCCTAATCCCTTTCTTCAAAACAAACATGGCGTTACTCCCTTTGGCAACTATCTTATATACATATACATAATAAATCTCTCTATGCACATTTGTTCTGGGAAAAAACAAAGAGAGTGAGCGAGTTGTGTCAAGGCCAGAAAAATAGAAGTGCAGAGAGTTGGTTTTTGATTCAAAAGGACTTCTCTTTTTCATCTTCTTCTTCTTCAACCAATATTTTTTAAGGTTGGCTTCCTGACTTTCCTAAGCTCGTGCCATGTTTTGTTTCTTTCCTAAAATTCGCACCATATCCATTAATTAAGTCCATGTTACTTCTTTTCCTTCACTGTCAAGCCTTAACAGAAAATTCATTTAGGCATTAATCTAAAGACCCAACTTCAATCTAAGCTTGAATCCTCTTAAATACCTTAAACACCACCTTATGTGTTGGGAAAAATTAATTAACAATGGCCTACTGCAAAATAAGTATTTTTTTTCTCTTTTTGTGCTTGATTAAATTAGGATCAACAATAACAAAATAAATAATAATCAAACAATTGCAAGATTTTTATGTGAAAAACTCCTCAGGAAAAAAATTACGGAATCGAAATTCGATTTCAAATATTTACTATGTCAAAATAATGAATTTATAAAATTAACTTTCTAAGCATACCATGACAGCATCAAGAATAATATTCTCAGAACAATAAAATATTTATTATTTTTTTACCATAAGATAGAGTCTGACAAAATAAATAAAATCAAGTTTAAAAATATTATCACACTCAGTTTTTGTAGAGACCATAAATTAATTCCTATTATTTAATTAATTATTTAAATTTATTGTTTTTATTATGATTGTAAAAAGTTTAGATCACTAGTAAAAATATTATAAGTCGCTTTCATTTATTAAGAAAATTATTTCGATATTTTAATTAACTTTGGTGTTTTGGGACAATAGCTCAAACAAGGGTGTTTTAGTAATTTTCTTTTGATATTTTAGGACATACAAAAAAATGGTAAAAAAAAGCGCTCTTTCCCCCTCTCTTTTGCTTTTCTGTTCTTCTCCGAGGGATTTCACTCCCCAGCTGCCGCCCCCTTCTTTAATTCTCGACGTTTTCCCCTTTTTCTCTTCTTGGTTTTAATTAACTTTGGTGTTTTGGCACGATAGCTCAAACAAGGGTGTTTTAGTAATTTTCTTTTGATGTTTTAGGACATGAAAAAAGGGTAAAAAAAAGGTACTCTTCCTCCCCCCCTTCTTTAATTCTCAACGTTTCCCATTTTTCTTTCTAGGTTTTCTTTTCTTTCCCATTCCCTAAGTCCGGTTAACAATCGATAACGATAGACAACAAGAGTTAAGTGCCAAAATTGATTCGTTTAACATTCAATTTGTGCACAAAAGTGAATTATTTCTTTCAAAATATTATTTTCGGCAACACCGTATACATACTGTTGCGCTGCTGCAATTTTTTGATGTGTAAAATTAATTCTCTAATCCCTTAATTATTTCCACCGAAGCCCTAGAGAGGTATTTAAAGGCCTACCTATTTCCCATATTAGATAAGATTCCTAAAAACAAAAAAAATCTTAAATTAAGTTTATGTTTAGCCTAATTTTTAAAAAAGTTTTTTGCTTAAGAATTTTTAAAAATATCCACTAGTTTGGCATTAGATAGCTTTTTTCACATTTTTTTATATTTATTTTTTTATAAAAAAAATTAAAATACTAAAAAATTTTAAAAAAATATACTAGTCCAATAACCGGTCACCCCATGATCGGGCGGACCTTAACATTATGAACACCCTGTGAGAGCCTTAGCTTCTGTTCTTGGGTAAAGATAAAAATCTTGATTGGCAACCTCTGGCTTCTTAATTTTTTTTTTTTTTTTTTTTTGGTTAAAGACGTTGTAAAGCTAAGATTGTTTGTTAGGCAAAAAAAAATAAAAAAATAAAAAGTCAAATTAAAACACAAATTTTCAGAATATTATATTCAAATTCTTACCACTTTTAAAATACAATAATACTCTTTATTCATAACTTATTTATTACCACTACCAACTATATATTATTGTTAATATTAAATATATGAAAGGGTAAAATTATTAATTTTGAAAAAAAAGTAAAAAAACTAGCTTCTTACCCATACAATCAATTTAAAAAAAAATTAGCTTAAAAGTTAAGTTACCAAACAATTTACTTTAAACCCAATTTATTTACTTTTTTGCTAAAAAAAATAAAATAAAATAACTATCTTTTAAACTAGTTTTCAATTGAGACTAAAGACTCGAACTCCAAACCAACGAAAGAAGGTAGCTTGAACTAATGTTGCCCTTTTCAGCCACTTATAAGCCCATTTCCCCTCTTTTTCTTAAAACCATCACTTTATATTAACAATTCATGCTTAGCTTGGTGTTTTAATGCTAGTTTTTTCTTGATTCAATTTTATGGTTTGCATGAACACAATGATATGGACCATAGGAACCAAAAAACTTCATGCCTAAACTAGTTTAATTAGTTTGAATCTTAGGTTTGATCCATTCTTGGAGCAATCTTATATGAGAATGATGAACCTTTGTACTGATTGTTAATATCAATTAGGAATTCTTTGGAAGAGAATTAGCAAAACCCTAGTTATCCTCAAAAGAACTAGAGACCATATTTTTCAAACAAAAACTTCAAACTTCTTCACTTCCATTTTTGAATCAATAATAACAGTCCATTTTTAAACAATTTTTAAAAATTCCAGAAAAATTACTTTTATCACAAATTCAGTTAAAGATGTTAGATATATGAATTTCCTATCTAGGAAAAATGGGTTGGGAACTTTTTATTGGACAAAAAAGGAGAAACTTGATTATTACCAAACAGTGCTCAATTTGGACACGACAAAGTATTATTGTTATTTCTCTTAATCTACGCATGATTTTGACAAACGGTTAATTAGGAATGATCCCAGACTCCCAAAACTATAAAGTGAAAATTTTCATATTTTTTGAAAGAGTTTTAATATGGTTTTTATATTTTTCCTTTGATCAGGCAGAATCGGATATTCCAAAAGAATGAAACAAACCTATGATTTCTTAATTCCTTACAACTAAACATATCCTAAACTTCGAAAACAAGGTTCATATATGATCTTAGACAACGAATTAGACCTATGTTGAGCCACCGATGGAGCACGAATACCTTGAACCAACACTTAAATACTAAGCTTCATAAGAGCACTACTTTCGATTTTTGCCCAAAGTCTAAGTCGTACTTTCTTGTTTTTTCAGTAGGACATATATTTCGGAATCTAACTTTTTAAGGTGAGTATACTTTGATTATATAAACTTCATTCTTTTCTAATTCAAAAAAAAAATTTCAATCATCATATATTATTATCATTTTGATTTTAGAGTTAAAAATGTTATATTCAGAGTTTAAAAAAATCAATCAATCATGCTATATTCAAAGTTATGATTTTAGAGTTATAAAAATGTTACCATTTTGAAAATTGGGTAACCATTAAACGTTGGCTTAAAAAAAAAAACTTTGAAATCTATGCACACTAAATCATGAAATACTTTGATATACTTGATTCGTTCTTCGGTTGTCCCTGTATACTAAGCAATGTTAAAAGAAATACCAATATGAGATGAAAAAAGGTGGCGAAAGTTTGACGTAGATATATCATCTCTTCATAGAGGGTATTAGATAAAGAAGTTGTTGGACGATACACCATATTAGCTTTACCTAAAGATTGCATAGCAACATGCCATGATGCCCGATAGATTGCATTGTTGTAAGTTAAAGAATATGTTTTCATCTTTAGAATGTACTACTATTTGTATGAAGAAACATCTTAAATGCCTTGCATATTAAAAAATATTGGTTAAGTAGCTTGTAATCTTGGTATAAATTTTACACGAGCTTCATCTTATGGAGTTGTTTATATTTTAAGAAATGAGTAATTTCTAAATGAAAGTCCGACCCAAGACTAGAGTAGCTTAACCAATCTTTTGTTACTTTTTCTGTACTTCTTGGATTAGTTATATGAGATGTTAAAGTACTTTTGGGTGATTTTCTATTGACCTGCCATGCATGAACGCTTTAATTACTTCAAATTCTAGCTTTAGATTCTTGGACTTGAATAGTATAAATTAATTAATGAACTTACTCTGTTATGAGCATCCTTGTTTAAAAGTTATTCGTACTCTTTAAGTGTTAGACTTATTTAATTAGGTCTTGGGTAACATAAGTTACTAGTTGGTCACGTCGCAAGTGAGCCCACCTCAGTTTGGGTCGTGACATAAGAAAACAAGAAACGTGTTTTAAAATAAATAAAAGAGAGAGTTACAGGAGCATACATGAAAACATTGGTAATTCTCGCCACCTTATGAAGCACTAACCCTACTAGAATGGTGATCTGACTTGATCATCGAAGGATTTTCCAGCCCTTCCTCCTGGGTTGAAGGATCTCTAATGAGTTGTCGAGTTTTGTAGGTACTATCTCTAACGGGTCGGAAATTGATCGATATATCTTTTGGGCTTTCAAAAATTTATTATCTACTAGTGGGAAAAACCAGCCACCACAATTATTAATCTATACTATATATATTTGTATTATTTTAAAATTAAGAACTTTAAATTATGTAAATACATTTTGAAACTGTGTCGCATATTTTAGCTTCAAGATTGCAAAGAAATGATCGAAACATATTTTTACTTGTGAAATGACTTTACATTATCTTAAATATTATGTTAAAATAAAGATAAATGAATTATATCTCACGTTTTCTTCTCCATATCATCCATTTTTTCTATTATCTTTACATGAACAATGATACACACTTTTGTATGTATCTCTTCAATTATCTTATTATAAAGAAAACGCATAATTTGATGTCTTGAAGTCATCAATAACTTTTGTTCCCCAAATGCCATTATTCTTATATTTAAGTTTTTTACAATTTAGGGGTATTAATTGAAATTTACATAAAAAAATAAAAATGGTTAACCACCCGCTTTCTTTTTTCTTACTTATTCTTGCTTCACTCTAATTATAAATCTCTCTCTCTTTTTTTGAACACCCAATCACTTGGAATTTACGTCTATATGTTAAACTCAAAGTGTTTTTGCGACTCAAAAGAATCGAACATAACATCTACGAGAATAACCCTAAGCCAACACAATTCATTATTTACATATCAATATTCTAAATTTACTCTAAGTAGTTACACCGTTTTATTTTTAAAAAAACAAGCATCCATATTATGTAAATCACATCCATATTAAGTAAATGAACCAAGGCTCCGTTTGTTTCAACGGAAAAATATTTTATTAGGAAAATATTTTCAGTGAAAAATATTTTGTGTATTTAGTTGTAATTTTGAAAATGTTGGTGCTAGTGAATATGATAGTGTTATTATTGGTAGCAATAGTGATCCCTAAATTTTAGACTCTCGGGCCCTGGACCTCGGGGCCTCAAAAGTCCGGAGACCCTGAAACCTATGACCTCAAACCCCTAGGGCCACAAACCTCGGGACCCCCGAACCCTAGACCACCTAGAACTAGGACCCCTAAACCCGAAAATTCTGGACCTTGGATCCTGGGACCGTCAGATCCCTAGGACCCAAGACAGATAATTACTAATTACCAATTATAAACATATCATGAAAATCAACCACGTAAAAATCTTTGTTCGAATATCAATAATTATAAAGTTGGATCCCATTGATCCTTAAAAAGATGTACAACCAACTCCCAAATTATATTTGTCCACTTCTAGGAGCAATGTAATATAACTATATGATTGTCAATGTCCGGGCAATTTGTATTTTTTTTATAAATAATATTCTTCGTCAACAATATGACATGAACTATTTAAATCATTAAAATATACCATTGTAAATACTATAAAAGAAAAATGAAAGCCTCTATTTTTCAAACCATTTGGGCCATACCAATTCAAGATCAGTTTGAATGTGATGAATATCTGTGTATCATTTACTTTCCTATTGGAAATACATTGGCTTCGTTTACCGGGGTCCTTAAGAAGGACCATCTATGCTGCACCAAAAGGTAAAATTCATTATCGACACCCAACTAATCACTATGTTAGTTGATGACAAAAAAGGGTGCTCAAGAAAGGTAGAAATTATGCAACATATAAAGTCGGAACTTCAATTCCTTTCGTATCTGTCCGAGACAGTCAATTGTATTTTGTTGTGTTCAGTGAGTTTGCATGAAAATGATAATCATGTGAACAAATTTTAAAATTTGACCTACAATTTTAACCGCATTAGCCTTGCATGTTAATGATAATCAATTTGCTCCTCCAGTCTACAATGTAAGGAATATGCAATCCATTAACATAGATGCCTCAAAATTCAAATGAGTATAAAGCAAATTTTCAGTGTGAGGACTCACAACAACATTCTTTTGAAATTTGCACTAAATATCAACAAATTTGTCCAATTCACATTCCAAATATACGGGAGAATCCGTGTACAAGATCTCTCTCTCTCCAAATCACCAATCAAACATTTGGTATAAGTGCTTATTTGAGAAACTTCAACACGGTGCATGGACCGTCAAAGCACCTTGCGATAATCTAATCAGAAGACTCGGATGGGGATGAGATTTACAGATAAATATGCAATGGAACAATTTCAGTTCTTTTCAATCCAGTTGTAAATGAACTAAAATATGAAAACAACACTGTCGTGGACTCTCGACTTCTGGTTCTGAGCCACACATTCAGATATCCACATCAGGTTCCTGATCTCCTGCTCCTTCAACCTCATGTACGCGAAGAACACGGCATAGTGGAACTACAGCAAGGAAAACGAACAGTTCATCATCGGTGAGATTGAAGAGAAGGAATCAACCATAATGTAAAGGAATCAAAATTTACTAGAATGCAAATCAATATCTGTATCAAACTTTAGAAAGAAGTTAGAGATGTAAAGTAATCAGGCATGCTTTGGTGCCCACCTAAGTTGCATGGACACAAACATGATAGTGACACGCCGACACGTTGATTCTCAAAAAATAAGAAAAAAACATGTATGAGACACGTTAGAAAATTATATTTTTTTACATATTTATTTTATGTTAGATATATAAATAATTTATTCAAGGGCAACGAAAACTAAAAAGCATATCACTAATTAAATTCAAAGGCATATATTTCATCTTTTATAAATTCATCACATATTTAGGGCACACAAGTTGCGTTTTATAGAATCCAAAACGTTATGATAAAAAGATTCATCACATAGGATGTGACCAAATGGTTTAAGAAATGCCAACGAAACATCCACAAAGTGTCGAGAAAGTGTCCAATATTATAAATTTAATTTTTTTAACTAAGACGTGTTTAAAAAGTGTTAAGACACGCTTTTAAAAGTGTTCACAGGCGAAGAGTGTTGGTTTTCGACATGGGTGCCCAACAGGCTTGTTTTGTGGAACCATCCGTGCTTCTTAGGTGTACACATTCATAAAAGCACCAGAAGAAGTATATGGACTTAATAATACACACTCTGCGATACAAACCTGTTGCTCAAATGCTAAGCAGAGCCTCTTCACCTCTTCTTCATAGAACGCTTTGTCGAGCATTTGGCTCTCTCCATAGGATAATTTGGCAAATATGGACTGGTAAGGAGGGTATTTTTCCATGACAGCGCGAACCTATGACAACAATTGAAGAAAGAAATAAGAGCCACAAACAAAATTTAACTCAAACAGATGGAATCAGCTTCAACATAAGATGGAATGGGCCACTATTTGTTGACCAGCTCGAATATCAAAATGCGTGTAGAGATAAGAATTTTTAATGACAAATTGTATAATAATTCATTTGGAGGCTAAACTAAGGGCATATCGACAAATATTTGTTTACAAGCTTCAACAGCAAAATTTTATGTTTGGGAAAGAATTTACTCATTATCTCATTTATGCAGGCAAAATGTTTTGGGAAAACATCAAAATAATTATCGGCCTTTTGTGCATTGATTCCCAACATATTGGTGAGGTGGTGGCAGACAAATTGTCAGTGAAGGTAGAACTTTACCTGTTTGACCATTTACACAGCAATTTTTTCTGGAAAATCTTCAACTGGAATGAAGTGCATTGAAAACACCAAGAACCGGAATGAAGTGTTTTCCAACAAACAGGAATGAAGATTCTCAAAAGCACAAAACTAACTAAGGAAGTTGATAAAACTACTCCCTTCTGATGGATAAACAGTCCCCTCCCTCACATGTAAGAGGGAGGACTACGGTTCCATAAAAGAATAATGGATTTAGCAACCTCTAGAAATTACAAACATTTATAGAAAACTCCAGTATTGACAACGTCAATCTTCAGATGTCCGCAAGGCATTGCCACCTGGGCAAACCAACACCATTTCTGTTTTTAAGTTCACTTAATTTCAGCTTTTATATATATATATATATATATTTCTTTTTGACCTTTGCCTTTCCTTTTCAGGAGAGGGGGGTCTTTTACAAATTCTTTGTATTGGACTTCTTGGAACCCATTCCAATTATTCAAAACCATGAAAAGGCATTTAATTCAACTCAACCTAAAAAGAAGAACAACCATATATTGTATAAAACAAAATGAAAAAGAAAAGGCATCTTGTATGTAGTAGAGCTTTAATTAGGAAAAGAAACAAACCTGATCTATATCCTCACAGACAGCAAGTTCCTCGTGACCATAAGGGTAGCTGTTTCATACGGGTAGCCATTGTTAGAAAGAAGCTCCAAAAGGGAATATATCAAAAGTTGAAATAAAAATAAACTTGAGGAGCTTACAGTAAACCAAAACTAGAGTACAACTTCTTCCGATCATCTCGAGTAAGCTCTGTCCCAATGCTGTATCCACATAAACGACACCAAATAGATGTGTTACCCTATTGAACTAAGAGACCACCATCTCAAGTGAAATAACTGAAATATACACATGAACAAAGTTCTTAGCAGTAACACCACCTGTTTATGGTGATATTAACAGCTCTTCTGTCCGCCTCAAAGGCAAGGAGGTCAGACATGATCTCTGCAGTGGCACCACCAAGTTTCTATTTGGAAAATTCGCACAAGACTTGAGTAGGGCATAAAAGGAAATAGCAACCCTTTCAAATAAGAGAATGAAACAAACATATGCACACTGGGTGGGAAATACTAACCTGACAAAACCTGTAGAAATCCTCAAGATACGCCTTGTACAGAGTATTCCTCATTATTTCAATGTTCATGTCATCCAGATCCTGCCAATAATAGAATTAAATATAAAGCAGAAAAAGCATTATCTCAGTCAAGTCTTAAATGTAATGTATTGGCGCACATGAACACAAAACGAACTTCAGAGATGAAAGAAATAGCTAGTATGCCCTTCC
Organism: Heliamphora exappendiculata; assembly: GCA_034768845.1. Taxonomy (NCBI): domain Eukaryota; kingdom Viridiplantae; phylum Streptophyta; class Magnoliopsida; order Ericales; family Sarraceniaceae; genus Heliamphora; species Heliamphora exappendiculata. The sequence continues at coordinate 12,123,824 of JAOTRH010000025.1, read as the reverse complement.
AATTATTCAAATATCTTATGAGGTCACATCTATGTAGTGCTGAAAAATTGCGTCTACACGTCAAATAGAAAGAGTTAGTTTTCACTCAATATAACAGAAAAACCAATTATTTTCACTTTCTGGATCTTTGTTTGTTTTCCCCCATGCATAAATCATGGTGCTAGTTGTGAATTTGTGATGTATTTAGTCTATACATCCCTTTACGGTTTACCATCCTTACTAGAAAATAGATGATTGTACGACATTTCAGTTCAAAAAGGCAGTTAGTACATCGAAGTTTTTTCTGGTATCAGAAAAGCACATCTCATGTGTCATGCAAAAATGAATAGATCTTACACAGAGGAGAAAAGAAACATGAGAAACAATCAGTACCTCAGATGTTATACACTCAGAGAAATATGGAGCCAAAGGCGTGTCAACAAGCACCAGTCTATAAAGTTCCCGCATATTCTGAGCGACTGCGAGTGTAGCAATGCTGAGGAAAACAAATTAAGAAAAACATTACTTAATTAGTAGCTAAACACTATTATATACATGCATCAAGGAAACTGTACCTGTCAAACATGCCCAAAGGGTGGCATTTCTCTAACAGTTCATGAACATCTCTTTCATGCAAGGTTCCAGTAACAATCAGGACAACATTGTCAATCATGTGACCATATCTGCCCAATATGCAGTAAAATTAGGGTTCCAAAAGATTTTAGAATGATCTAATTTCCTAGAGAGCCCATAATCCTAAAATGCACTAAAATAAAAGTTCACCCTCATCGTGTCCAGAATAACTGAACTACGCATTAAATAAGATCAATTGCATGCCTATGTGGCCAAACTTGTTTTACCAGAAAACTATACCATAACGATTTACATTTTGAAACACGTTCTGAAACATGGTACACATTCATTCCAAAACGGTGAAGTTGGCGTTCCAACCCAAGTATTTTCTATTTATTTCCTTAACATTTTTTGTATAAGAAAAAAATCAAATGTAATAAATTGAAATTTAGAGAAAGTAAAGCTTTAGCAAGACAATATGTGAGAAAAATTCTAAAACACTTCCTAGAAATATGCTTTACATAAATAGTTTAAAATATAATAATCTATTTTATGGAAGGCTCATCTTTTGACAGATATGCTTTTGCCAGAAGTACATTCTATTATTGTAATTCATAGGAGTCTACCCCTACCATACCATATTTTAGGAGATGTGTTGTACCACGCTCCTATTCTCATTTCTCGTACCAAAACAATGTGTGTTCTGCGTAGCATAGGCCAAAACAAATGTTTCTACCAGTCTAAGGTTGGAGTTCAAGCAATAATTAATGCCAATACATGGGATTCAGGCAGAACTGGTATGCAGACTTGACAAACCTTGGTAACATTCATGTTTGTTGTTTTCTATTTTAGTTTTAAAAAAACTCAAACTTTAAATAAAAACACGTTAAACAACATTTTTTAAATTTTTAATAAAATGTGAAGATTTCAAAGTTTATTAAATTCTAGAAAACAAAAAACATATATTTTTACCTGTTTTGTAAACAACTCCTCATTCCTTCATTCTTCTTCCACCACCTTCAACCTCCCCCGCCTTTGGCCACCATCACTGGCCAACACCTCCGGCCACCGTTACAAGGTAATCACCATCACATTTGCCCAACTCCGGCCATCATCTTTAGTGACTCCTACTTCAATCCACTACCTCCGTTCCTAAATGTATATAGAAACCGTGCTTAGGTAAGAAGAAGTAGGTTGTTTTTCATAACTTTCGATATGTGAGAGTTTGTAAGATTGCTTTGGTTTTTGTTTTCTGATGGTTTGTTCTACCATCATTTTGTTAGCCCTTGAGGGTATATATCGAACTTCTTTGTATATCTTTAATTTTGGTTAATACACATTTAATTATCCAAAGAAAAAAGATAAACATGATAAATTTTTTATTTAAAAAATATATTTCCAATTGTAATAATTCAAAAAAATATCAAACTAAGACTAAAGGTTCCTCAGAATATATATAACATGAAAATGAAGATGTAAAAAAAAATAATTGTATTGATGAGATAAAAATCAAACAAGAAAATCAAAATAAATTGAAACATACCAAAAATTCAAAGTAATTTTTATTTATGTATGAAACTATTGAAATATTATCATTACTTGTGTATAAAAAATTTTAACTTTTTACTAAACTATAAACTAAAAGCTAAGGCCCCATTTAGTAACGTTTATAGTTTTTAACTTTTTGTTTACAATAAATAGGAACATATTTTGTTTATTTTTTTTAAAAACATAATTAAAAAAATGTGTTTGGCAAATACGTATTTTTGAGTGAAGGTGATATATGGAGGCCACCTTTGGCCATCATCTTTTGTGACTCCTACTTCAATCCACTAATTTTGGCCATTGATGACCATATTTGGCAACTCCCCCACTTCCAACTATCGTCACTGGTCACAACCTTCGTGTACCGTAGACATCCCCACCTACAAGAAGCTGAAGGCAGCAAGGGCTCCTTAAGATCCACCCAAAACATGGCCTAGTCCTCCAACTCAGCAACTTGAATGTCACATAGCCCAACAACTCTAAGGAGTCTGACAGCATGCCCAATCCAACATCTTTCTCTACTTCTGGTGGGCCGCTCTCCAACCTAGCCTTCGGCTTCATGTTTGCCTTCGGTTCATCCTCAACTATAGAGGAGTCATCGTTGCAACACTCCGTTTCTGATCCAAAAACGAGAAGAAGAGAACCACCATAATTACCGTCCAATTATTACGAACAAGGACAATAATGATTAAAAAAAGGGTTAAGTTTTACCTTAGCTTGCCTCGCAACACCTGCCTCACTCGTCTCAACCACTTTCATCCACACCTCCAACAGAATGGGAATGGGGGCAACGCTTGAGAATCACTCAGAAAAGAACATTTGAAGGAAGGAAATATGGACATAAGTCATCAAGTCATATCTCCCCATGGACAGCTTGACTGCCTCCTTCAACATATCCAACATCTTGTACGAAGCACCCAAGAATAAAGGGCCAAGATCTACCGCAAGCCCAACAAATAGAATGGTTACAATGTCGGAAAAAGTTGAGGTAATGTCATCCTAAGGACCTAGAAAAGCATACCATGTGAGCCAAAAGGCAAGAAAAATAGCCAAAGTGGTAGGGCTTTCTCAATCCATCTCCTCCACTCCATGTTGCACATCACTAGGGTCTAACCTACACAAGTCTCAACACAATAGCGAATCCAATCTTAAATAGTAATCTTCGTAGATTTTTGCTCACGGTGGCACTTGTAAACCCCTGGTTATAGGCACTGAGAAGCTTCCTCGCCTTGTCCATGGAAATCATGAGTGGTGCCACAAAGCTCTTTTGGGATTGAGACAACTCTCCCAAGGAAAGATTAGTTGAGCCAAACATCTCAAGACTCATCAACTTGCAAACATCCTCCAAAGTCAGGCTCATCTTCCCCTCGTTCGTGACAAACATGTGTGAGCTCGTGCTTTAGCGAGACATCATCATGTCAATCCAACTCTTCTCCCTCACCACGGAAAGTCACAAACAGTTAGTGATACCTCCGAACACCTCATACTCCTTAAGCCGCCTCACATGATCTAAATTTTCAAGTAATGCACAAATCTTGAACCCCTGGTGGGGAAGGACGAAGTACTCAGGGTAGGAAAGAGTACCAAAAGTTGCCTCGCTCAAAACAGAGTTGCATCACCAAGTTCAAAGGAATAAACTCTTGACTACCCTTCTCTGTGTCCCTCTAGTCGAGCAAGGGATCAATGATGCAACCCAGCTAAGAGGAATCAAACTCTGTTATCTGCCTCCATAGGATATCATCCATGCTCGATCGCCTTTGTAATAGTACTGCCTTTGGTTCTCATCTCTAGTGACAAAGTCCCTCACAACCTATGAGAAACCATAGGCTAAATCTGTTAAACGCCTACCAGTGCTCAGAGGTAAGCACACATTTGCATCTGGAAAAATTTGCCTTGACGATTAGCACTAACCCAAAGATAGCTCGATGATGAAGGTGGCTCGAGGATGGCTTGACTGAAACCCAACCCAACCTCGACAAATGCTTCGACTCAGTTTGGTACAAGCCTTGCTCAAAAACCTTGCCTTGACTCGGCAGTCGGCGATCTTACTTTGAGTCCCCTCAACCCATATGCTTAAGATTTTGTACCCAAAGACCACAGGCTCAACAACAAATCTCCTTGCCTTGACGATCTTGGCTCGAGTCACCCAAGAGCTACTCACTCAAACACGATCTACTCGACCAATGATCTTGGCCTAACTGGAGCTCGCCCAAACCTTTGACTCCAAAAGGGTTGGCTTACAGAGATTGAAAAGATTAAAACTCTGGCTTGCTCGAACTCTAGATTATTGGACACCCTGACACGCTTAGAACTTGGTGCTCCAATAACCTTGGTGATAATCTTGAAACCTTGGAGCCTCGATGAATATAATGGCTCAATGATGATTTGTTTTAGTTGAGTTGTAAAGTAGCAATTTAGGGTTAAAAGAGAAACAAAAAAAGAAGAGAGAAGGACATAGAAGTATATTATTATTATGAGAAAATAATGAGGTTTAATCATAATCTCTACACTACATCAGTATTTATATAAGAAACATCACGATAATTACAAAACGATCTTAACAGACATAAGTAATTATCTAACAGTTTTAAAATCTGCAAAATCATTCCATTAAAAGGACCTCGGTAGTAGATGATATATGTTGAAGCCTAGAAAGGAAACTCATTAGCTCGGTGATGAAGGCCTCCTCGAACTTAATGCTCAAATAGACCTCGCCCTACACTCGATCTTGGACTATAGATCTCAAAATTTTGCTCCAAAAAAAGAAAACTTGAAGAAACAGCGAAAAGGTTGGCTCATTGAAAGGGTTGCTCAAAGACTTACTGGCGACTCAAAGCCCTAGCTTGAAGTGACCAGTGTCCCTTTTGCCCTTGCCTCACTCATACTAACATAAGTGAAACCTTAACTAGCAAATAAGATTTAGAGAGCTCCAAAAAATTGGAAGTGTGAATGTGAGAAATGAAATTTGTACGACTTATATGTAATAGGGGCATTCCTCATAATACGTAAGAACATGACAATTCAAGTGCATAATAGGATGCGACCCTTCAAGGGGAAATTGAGAAGACATAACGATACAATTATGCCTTTAAGCGTTCATTAAAGTAATGACCAGGGGTATGCAGGGGCATTAATGTGAGTATATGAAAGGATCACCGTTACCTCACACCTTGGAGAACTTGTCTCCCCAACTTGCTTAACTCTCGTGAGCATTGTTTTAAATAGCGGTATCGGGACACGTAACGGCAACGGTATCAGAAGTGTCAAATGATACGTATCAGGAATCACCTATCTCAACATGAAATGCTTATATTTTAAATGTATAGCATCAATTTATAACAAATATACCTTCCCACATTGAACAACAAAGGTTACGTATGAACACCAAATCCTTATAAATAAGGACTAGCTGCTTGTGCTTTGCGACATTAATTAAAGGATCCAACTCTATTTGATAAGGCTCATGCTCCTATGCATGTAAGGCGGGAGATGCGTGGCTGCTCGTATGTGGCTGCATCATAGTCAGTCAATGTTTGGAAGTTTGAAAGTAACTTTTTGGTCCCTTTTTACTCTAGCGAACCAATAGCGATTGGCTGGAAATCGGTTTACGTAACAGTTATAAGCTAGTTTGTGCCGAGAACCAAAGATATTCGTGCGATTTTCTGTCTCACCATTACACCGGTGACTATCCAAATCGCTAGCACCATTTTCTGTTGCGAACCGGCCATTTTGGTTCATAATGTCCAACTTTTAAATCCATGCTCATGAGACGTACTAAGAACAACTTACCTTGGTCAGGAATGTGACATTATGGTTGAGTAGACATTGAGGCAAAAGTCTTATGAGATAGCATCCCACCATTTTTTGAAAGTGCAAGCATCAATAAGTTAATCTTTTCATTATATTTGGAGATAATGGTGTTAGCTTTTCCATTATAAGCAACACTAAACTCATTCATCAAAGGATGACCAAGTAACCCTGTGCCAAATATTTATGGAAATGACATCGCACCCAATCTCATCAGAATGATCACCTGTCTAAATAGGAACCAAATACCTTTAAAAAACGAAAAAATAAGTGTTGCTCGGCCAAAACAAATGATATGGTTATGAGTGTAATTCAGGATTAAATTTTATCATAATAAAATCATTTTTGGATGCCGCACTCATTTTACATCCTTCATCAATAATAGTTTTGCAAACTTTGTTGATACACCAAAGAAAAGTACGAAAATTATTGGTGTGTTGCCACTCCATCAAGAGTATGTGAGAGGTGAAAAGAGATGCAAGAAGACCTAAATAGATATGAAAGAGAAAAAAAGGCAATTTTTTTCCTATTGTTTTCTTTTCTCTTTCGTTTTTGTTGTTGTGCATTAAGGTGTTTTTTTTTTCCTCAACTGGTTCTGAATTTGCGCTCAACTCAGCACGACTCAGTTGGATAAATGGGTTGCTACTGTTTTGTTTCTTGTTGGGCTTGGCTTTGAGTAATGTATCAGTAACCTAGTAAGAGGGCTATGGGTTCTTGGGGACTACGCTTGGGTGATTTAATGAGGACCTGGTTGGGAGAGTAGATCTGGACCGAGTACAATTCGGGTCAAAAGGTGTGGGATTAGAAATTTAATTTTTGTCAAGTTTGGGATTCAGGTTGGGGAAAAATCGGGTCGCAAGTTGAGGTCGTCGCCTTCTTTGCAACACGATCTACACAGAGTGATTTAGGGTTTTCGAGAGCTTAGAGATCGCAATCGATCGTGATGACGGGGAGATTGCAAGGGAGCAAAGTGCAAAATTGGACAGGGATGGTGATGACGAAGCAAAGTGATGGTGGCACCAATTGTGCAAACGGTGACTGTGTTGGGTTTAGTCTGTGTTGATGGCAAATCTGGTTAGTGGCACTGGGTGCGACAATGCTCAACACGGGGTGTGGATCATGACGTTGGTCGGCGATGTTTACTGAAATAAATTTCAAGTCCAGAGGATAGAGATTGATGACGATAAATAGCAGCCGCTTCGATGATGGTCAATGAAGATGTAGCAATGGCTGGTGGCAATGGTGCAATGCATCCGTAATAATGAGGTACAATGGTTACCTAAAAAATAATTGTTGTAGTAGGTCAATAGATCGAGTCCAAACTCTAATACCAAATAATATAGTACCAAAGGGAAGTCAAAAAGAACAGAGGAAAAGAAGAAGATAAAGAGAACAAATGACAAAAGAAGAAAGGGAAAGGGGAATAATCACACAATTCTAATTCAAACTCTCATTCATAAAACTCTAATTGATACATCAAGAAGGCTTCTTATTTATAGGCCTAAAATCCTAATTAAAAGGCAAACTAGAATCCTTAATTAAATGAAAACAAAGAAAACACCTAACTTACCTAAATCTTTGATAAATAAGAAAGTCTAATACTTTAAGGTCTCGTTGGATAACGGTGTAGATTTGGTGGAATTAATAATGAGGTAGAATTAGTAATAAGATGCTAATAGTTTTTTTTTTTATATTTGATTTAGGTATGATTAGATAACGGACTAGATAAACTCATATTTGATTTTGGTGGAATTGAATAATATGAGATAGGATTTTTTTGTCAATTTCCAAGATTACTCTTGTTGTAAAAAATTAAAAATGTATTTTTATTTTTATTTTTTAATTAAAAAATTAATTATTTAATTTTTGTCACCCCCCTCTCTCTCTACATTTGCGAGATGCAGAGAAGACGAAAAAGACGAAGGCAGCAACAGAAGACAACAAAGACAATGGCGGCGGCAACTAACAGCACCGGAGACGGCGACAACGACGGCGACGACAACTAACAGCACCAGAGACGACGATGTGGTGAGAGATCCGGTGAGCCGCTACTCACGCCGAACTCATGCCGCCTCACGAGTTGTAACCCTAACAACGACGACTAAGACTTCTTTCGTTGATGGTCCACATCAAGGACGCCGCCACCGCAACTTTTGCCACCGCCGCCGCCGACGATGACAACAGCATCGAGATCCTTCAGATCTACTCCAAGGAGATCAGCAGGCGCATGAATTGGTAAAGCAATCCCACGAATTGGCGGGATTCATTCTCGTGAGGGTAAAATCAACAAAGTAATTCCACTCATCCGGACTGGATTACCAGTAAGAGGTCCCACTGGACTATTTGTCCGGGTCAAATGTTTGCAAGCAAGAATGGGATTCAATAGTTGACCGGTGTAGCAATCCAATCTCACCTCTTACAACTAGTATCAAACAAGCCCTAAGGAAACAGAATATAAAATAGTAAAACACACTAATTAATAAATTTCAAAATTGATCCTTTATATACTTTACTATCCGCATCATTTTGTCATGTCCATGTATCCTTAAACATAGATATTAGATGAATTTGACATTACTATATCTATATCTATCGTCTCTAGTGTACCCAAGTCCATGTTTTTAAAAAAAAAACTACCAAATCTTAGAAGAACGTTTGAATGTTATAGTGGATAAAAGCAAATCACAAAAATAACTTAATAAAAGTAACATACAAATAGTAGCTTAGTGTGATTCTTATTTTCTACAATTTAATTACAAGCAAGCAAGTAACAACTTAATTATAAAACATATTTGTTTTCTTCAATTCAGTTAAGATGGTCTTCTACTCATATCTAGATAGCCAAAGTGCTCTATTTGGAAGTGGTGGCATTGGAGTTACCGAAGGTAGGTTTATAAAACCACAAGGAATTATACGCTTCCGAAACTCCCAGCTACAGGAGTTTACCTAAAAAGTTCAGCCAAAGCTAGGACATTTATCTTTTTCTCCTCACATCTATCTAGGAAAGAGGGAAGGTGTTCTCAGCTTTTAGCAAAAATTCCATTTTTCCTCAAATGCTACAAGAGTAAATAGTATGTGCAGATAACAATGAAGACTCACATAGACAGAAGATGAACTCATTTGCATATATTTACCACCCACACCCACACCCACACCCACACCCACTAGAAAAAAGAAAAAAGAAAAAACATAAACCCACAGTCTCAAATCGTAGACTACAGAACACTAGAGAACTGCACATTAAGAATAGATATTTTGGTAAATTCTATGAACCCTATATATCTGTTCGAAAATATCTAGGGTTCACCCTAGTTACAGATATAGATAAATTCTGTCAACCCTAGATATTTTGGAATAGATATTTTAGATGTTAGATTAAATCAATTATCTCCATAAT
>JAOTRH010000025.1:12064291-12114423 GCA_034768845.1 Heliamphora exappendiculata | reverse complement strand
AATATACTTTAATTAGGGCGTTTATTACCTCTAATAGAGGTATTCCTCCCTCCCCTAAATCAAAGCCCTCTTTCACCCCCCTCTTAACACTTTTCTCGGTCTTCTCAATATCTAGACTCCAAAAGCTTTCACATCTAGTATTACCCCCCAAGGAATCCCCCAAAGTAGCATGGACAAAGACTCGCTAAATGATGCGGACACAACACGGAAGCACTAACACGTCAATTTTAGAAAAATACAGGACACAACACATCTAGAGCACATTAAAATTTTATATTTTTAAAAAAAATCAAATATATGAATAGGGCAGGTCACATAGATTTATATATATTTGCTATACATATTAATTAATAAAAACTTATATATTTTATCTCATAAAAACATTATTACTACAAAGAGATTCGTCGCATATAGTTCAAGAAGTGTCGTTGAAGACTTAAAATGTATGCGAAATGTTGGGAAAGTATCTAATATTATAAATTCAATTTCTATTAGGACACGTTTAAAAAGTGTGGGACACGCTTTTAGGAGAGTGAAAAAGGTGTTGGTGTCTAACACGAGTTACACGAGTGTCCAACACGGCACCCATCCTCCGTAGAAATATCCATGCTTCTTCGACATTCCCAAATAACTAATAAGCAAGGACTCAATTGGGCATCTTAACATTTTAGCCAATCAATTCAAGCTATCCTGAGAAGCAATGGACACTTCTACGAACAAGGCATGTCGTGTCAGACACCCGTGTCGGACACGACACTCCTCGGTCACTCTTCGGACATTCTAAAATTCATGTCTAACACTTTTTAAGCGTATTTTAATTAAAAAATTAAATTTATAATGTCATACATTTCCTCAATGCTTGATGGATACTTTTTAAAATCTTCAAACACATCTTATATAATAAATTTATTCATAATAACAATATTTTGTATTCTTCGAAATGCAAATTATGAACATTAAATATGTTCGAGTGCATTTATAAGATAAAATATAAGGCTTTTCAATTTCATTAACGATATGTTGTATATGTTCAATACCACTGAATAAATTATTTACATATTTGGCATATAATAAACATACACAAATAAATTTTTAACATGTCCTAAGCATATCGTGTCCTGTATTTTTTTTTAAATTACCATGTTAGCATGTCCGCGTCGTGTCCATGTTGTGTCGCGTGTCTGTGTCCATGCTATTTAGAGACTATTCTATGGGAAACTAGTGCCCACAATGGTGCTCTAGTTCATGTTGAATCTCAATCCATAGACCAACTAAAAAAATTCTCAAAAGAAACAACAAACCCATCATCTGCAAACTGTAAAAGAAATAAACACTATAAACATTTACTAATTGCGTATCCTTAGCCTTAGTAACCTTGATCATTCAAGAACCCAAAACACCAAGGAGAAGAAACAATATAATCAACCTGAAAAATCAAGTCACTCATGGTTCGCTAAATAAATTTGGTCGACAATGGGCATGGTTTTATATATCGGGTCTAACAAATCATATAGGTTTTTAAATAACAAGATTTTGGGGATCTATTATCATTACGACACTACACATCAAATACAAGAGAATCCACACCTGTATCAAGCATTACGAATTGTTATAGCCTATAGGATTCTTATGTCATTGTATTGCTCTGCAATGGCCGATGTGATCGGTCTTGCACCATTTCACCTGCTATGTCCCCTTTTAAATGTATACTTCCAAATTTTAAATTCTATTGTCATTTCTTTGTTGTATTTATATGTTTTACACTGCTAAGACAAAATCTCCTAATTTGCCTTCAAAATTAATACCTATATTATATTATACTTTTTATTGGTCATTGTTCTTCATAATGATCTTAAGCTTCATCCTAACTTTTTTTATCTATGTTTGTAATTTATTAGTTTAGCACCATAACTAGGAATCTACCAAGGAAAAAAGATAAGAGCCACATAATCTTGGACTTAGTAATTTGTACAGCACCAGTTTTACAAAAAGTGTTGTTTCTTAGGCAGATTTTGAGAAAGCGTTTGATCACATGGAGTGTTAATTTTTAAATTTTGGGGGACTCTCGTGCAAAAGAAAGGTTTGGAGTTAGGTGGAGAAAATGGATTTGGAGATGCTTGTCCTCTTGCAACTTGTCTATTATGTTAACGGTAAGGCAAGTGCTACTTTAAGGTCTCTATGGGTCTTAAGGTATGGTGATTCTTTATCTCCGGGCTTGCTTTGCTGCTGGGTGTTTTGGCCAGGATGGCTGATAGTAGGGCAGCTCACAGGTCAAATCAGTTCGGATTCTCCCTTGTCACATCATCCGACACCCGACCAGCCTTCTTCTGGTTGGTTGGTATATGCAACCGATTTTGACTAAGCATTCAATTCAAATCAAGTCAATCGGATTGGCTCAGTTGCAGCTGATTTTGGCAGAAAGTAAGAGAGCACAACACAAGCGACTCCGAAAACGCCAGACCCAATTAGCACCACACAAGAAGAAGCAAAACCAAGTATCATACTTAGAAGAGAACGACGGAAGGAGGGAGGGAGGGAGGGAGGGATATGAAACTATTGATATGAACAAATAATCACGAAGCATCAATCACAGATAAAGAAAAGATAACAAGAACGGAGGATATGCGATTTAAATCCTTTTTTTTTTCTTTGGAAGAAATTAGCAAGGCAACAAAATCAACACCATATTCTATAGTGTTTTCACATTCTTTAAGCTATAAAGACCTCCAATTTATGATTTAATCAAGGATGTGTCATAGATTTGAATTTTTTTTTAAAAACATTTGACTAAGGGATTGTAGTGGATTGTAAAGGGTTTAAAACCTCAGGAAATGGAAGGTATTTATAGAACAACAGGGGTACTAATGTATTCGCTATAAATCTCAGGAAATGTCAATGTATTTTACCATTTTATTTTTAATGAAAGCTCTCCTTTCTAATAGAGATGGGTATGCCAGTCCTTTCTAATAGAAAGAGGTATGCCAACCCTCACAAAACATGTAATTTATGAAAATGACATCTTTGCATTGGCGTATATCAACATAAAGCCTCTAATCTATCTTTCATACACTTGGTACCATAAATATAGAATATACCAGAGATGATTGGTCAACATAGAAATGCAAGCATAATTTATTAGACACAGAAAAATACCTCATACTAGCGGTTGTTTGCTGAGAAAAATTATCATCAAATAGAAAAGGAAGTGGAGTAAATGTTTCAGTTCAATCAGCTAATGACATTTCCAAAGGAACACAAAATCAAGATGCCATAATCAAAAAGACAATCAAGCAAACTATGATTAACCTGAAACAAGTAAAGCATTCTATCTTCTTCTTTCTATTTAAATAAAGAACCAAAAGGCAGAATGCTTTGAGAAAGCTTTATGTCCAATGACTTTTAGGGACAATATATAAGATAGGGAAAAAAGTTCTTACTAAAAATGGAAGAATCTGCAGAACTATAGATATTAATCATTTGAGAAGGTATTTCTGCCCTCAATTTTCCAAAGAAACCAAGGCAAGCCCCAGCAAATACCAGAAGCAACAAATATAGCAATATGCATCTAGGCTCTCTTTAACAAAATAAAGATGCCACTATATCTGAATTTCAGTGATCACACACTAATTATTTAACTCATGTCCTTGTCAATAAGCGATTCAACCTCAATTGTAGACTAGCCAGTAAACCACCATGTCCACAATAGGAGGCAGGACCAATCCTACACGTGAGTACCAATGCAGACAAAGGAGAAAAAAACACACACAGGAAAATCTGGCCAGAAGACATCTCAATAACAGTTATGACATACACATGTAGCATTCTCTATCATTGCATATCGTCATTCAAAGGCTATAACCCAATCATTTCAACAATTTTCTGCTGTCTTTTCTGTCATCTCAATTAAAACGGTGGGCGCAGAGATCGCTAGAATCAGCCAGAAATGTACTTATGAAATGAAAACTTCGTCCATATGATCACTAGAAAAATGCAGAACTGAGATGATCAATACAACTTTGAAGCTTAACTTGAAAAAATTCCACAGGCCATATCTACATCCAATTACTTATAAAATTTAAGGCAGAAGCAGTAGTGCTCATTTTGACTTCAATGCTAAATAACACAGAGTTCACCCGTAGCATGCGCCATATCGATGATCAGAAACATTTAAGTGACTGCAACTCTGGTAATAACACTCCCAAAAGACAGAAGTGATAAGAAAATGAAAGGACAACACCCTGCCAGCACCAGCTTTTCATATTTTTTAAAGCTTCCAGCACCAGCTTAAAGGCTAAAAGAGCACCTAAACCAAAGAGCAGTTGAGACCGTACTGACTTTCTCTATGCCAATGAAATGCAACTCTGCAGCAGCTTAGTGTTGCACATAATTCACATGATAGCTTCAAACATTTCATTATCTGCCCCAATGACTCCTCAGGCACTAGCAAAGGCAATCGTGCAGCCTAGATACACCCAAATATAAAGACACGCAATAAAATGGTTGCAGCATTGCCTTTGATGAAGCTCACACTTGGTCAAGTGTTCTAAGATTAATTTTAATCCCCTGTTGAACCTAGGGGAAGATCCACAGCACTGTACCAGATTATCTCTAAAAGCGGCAACGACATATCCTTGATCGCATTTTTCAGAAACACCAAGCAGTGCTGACTTAGTTATACCAAATTTTTAAGTGTTCTGAACAAATAGACAGTTCAAAAGTAAAATCTCCCGGGGAGGAATGAGAATCAAGAACCTCAGTAATCAAGGAAAAATAAATGGTTGAAATCTAATGCTTCGTTTGTTTCGATGAGCTCACTTTCTTTTGTTAGTTACCTTTATTTAATGAAACTAAAAAAAAAACTGATTCTGCCAGTTCGCCAGAACCCCAACAATCGATTTCTCTCTCCTTCGATTTATGCCAGCAAATGTTCCCAAAAGAAGATTACATGGTCATGAAGTGAAAAGCACGCGGTAACCAAATCGAATGAAAAGTACAGCCAATCTCGATTAGCTGATTGAAACCTAGCACATGATGTTCTCAAGTCGCTAGGTGTTTATTCTATGGGAAGCAAGCCAACTCTACCCACCCAATTCTATCTATCTATCCTTCCTGTTACTAGTTGGATCGGAGCTGACACAAGGAATTGGTCCCAAAGCCAACAAGCAAGGGACTAAGCGCTACCTGCAAGAAAACTCCAAGAAAATGAATGCGCATTAGCTTGAAGTTTTCTTTTTGGCTTTCAAGACGGCATCTTTCTGGCTTTCTTGCACCCCAAAGAAGGCAAGTTTACTTCCACTGAAACATTGTGTTCGAGCTTTCTCCAAACCATGGGACGTGTACACTAACAATATCACTTGTGAAATCAAAAATTAAAATGCTTCTCGATGTTCCTTGAATTCTTTTTTGACAGAGGGATAAGGGAACACATACGTATGTTCTCTGTTATTTAACACAGTGATAGTGGTCAAATCAACCAAGCACGATGATGTAAAAGACATGAAGATGACCCCGTGCACAAGTACCGCATAGGACACCCTCACAGCACTGAAAAAACCCTTTTGATTCTGTATGAAAAAAGAAAAACCGTCACGGTTGATCTCTATCGGTACGTATCCAAGGAGCAACCAATAACAGACTGTCAAGAATTCTTCAACGCAACCAATCAGACACTGCCAAGAATTCTTGTTGCAGAAATGATAGCAAGCATCCACCATCATGTTTGTCTTGCAAACTGGCAGTCACTTAAACATTGTGCATTCATCTTCAAACACAAAGAAACAAGTTCCTTCAAATGATTGATAATGCCATGTCAGGTATCAGGATCAAGTAAAGATCAATTCAAACCCATCAGGTTCCTTAATCACAGAATCGAGAATATATATCTGTGAGTGAAAAACAACAGAAGTCTTAACAATTGCTATATCATACTGGATCCCATCAAAAATGTATGATCAGGTTTCTACCAAGGATCTCAAACCACACCTCTTTTTATGTATGAAGAGTTACTAAGGACACTTTGAAACAAACAGCAGGTGTATTTAACGAGCAATTTCATTAGCTGCCTTCAAGAAAACCATGCTACGGATTCAGAGACATTTCTTTATGTGAATACTTCTAGGGATGAGAATCTCAGAACAACCAATTAAACATAATCTAAGCACACAAATGATATAGAGCTTCAGCAACTCAATGCAATCCAATTGTACCCATGCATCCTCCTCATCCATCAGAAGGTATCTTAAATATCACCACTGGCATCATTAAAAAGATCACAAGCTAAAAAAAAACCAACAGAAAACACAATTAATTTGTGATGAAGAAAGATAAAAGGTTAAACAAACACTACCAAGAATCCAACAATAAGACCATTATGTAAGCTAAAAATGTGGAACAAAAATAACAATAACCCAAACAACACAAGCACGTAATCAGCAATTCAGCATAAATAATAATAATGCGATGTGGAACAAAAATAACAATAACCCAAACAATGTGATACATATAACAATGTGATGTGGAACAAAAATAACAATAACATAAACAACACAGGCACATAATCAGCAATTCTGCATAAATTGACACCAGAAAAAAATAATAACTAGCAGTTTATCTCCCCCCCTTCTATAGAAGGGCTGAAGTGGCAGTGTCATAAAGTATCCGTTACTCTAGCACAAGTCACAATAGTCAACAATGTACCAAGTCAGTAAAGGTTGACTAGGAAAAAAATGGTTTACTAATGTCAACTAGAATATCAGTGACATTTCTGTTCACATTATGAAGGTGCTTCAAGAATCTGATTTTGATAGATTCTAACCATCTAAGTGTACGTTAGCTGGATGAATACCAATATAAAGGTCTTCAAATGCAAAGGGATGAGCAAAGTTATGACAGTTACTACACAGGGATTATACTTTCTATCTGAACTTTTACATTTAAAGGCATGTGAAAACAGATAAACTATACATAAAAAAGAAGCAACAACAGCTTATGAAAATAGAGAAACTATACATAGAGAAGTAACAACAGCATACAAAGAGAATATTAAGGCACTATGGCTAGGAACAAGAAGAGGTTTAGTAGTCTCATTGTTGCACGTCCTTCTCCTTCCGCTGAAATGACCCAAGACATCTTAGGCTTCAGTTAGAGATTAGCATATATGTCGGTGACGCAAGTGTATGTATCCATATATAAAGGAATTGTGCATGAGGGGTAAGGAATGCCCTCCCAAAACACAAACCGGAAAATTATATGTAATTCACCAAAAACATCACAAATTTAATTTTCCAAATTTGCACACACACTATCAAGTTAATTAACTTCAAATTAATTCAACAATAAACCTACAAGTGGCTAGTTTATTACCATACAAGAACACTTTGTCAGGTACTAGGATGCTATCTCCTACCTTGAGTCAGCTTATGCATGCAACGGCAGTATTACATCATAGCTCATGTCATTCTATGCATGGAAAACAACATCCAACTGGTATGCAATGTCCTATGGGGAAGTAGGCATGTTATAATAAAATGAATGCCCATGAGGAAGGAACACTCAATTTCTTGCAAATATTGTAACACTTCAACAACTAGACCACGTGGAGAGTTAAGTCTGACTTGAGAATAGATAAGCTTGATGAACAAACTGCTCGGTGTCTGTAGTGGTAGGTTGGTGCCATACCCATATTTGTGTATCAGATTAATACACTATTAAGCCTAATATTTATTCTCTTAGACGGCCACTGAAATTGATGTGTACATATCATTTTCTATTATTTTTTAAGAGACATCAAAATGGACAAAAATAATTACTCTCTTCCAACAATACAAGATAAATAATTAATAATAACATTGACAATAAAATTATATATATAACTAAATATAGATGCTCTCGTGGTACACTCAATCCAATGCATTTTTTAAATTGACATTCTCACAATGCCACTTGTCGAACCCGTACATGAGCTTAGAAGCCAAGATTTGAATGGATGAACGGGTTTGAATGGATAAACAGCAAATAGACATACATTTGAGTACATCACAATTTGATGAAATCTTGAGTCATGAAAATATGGCTAGTAACACTACCATCTCATTCTTAATACCACTCAGAATTCAATAGCCTTGCACCAAAAAGATGCTCAAAACTGCCTCTTAAATCAAGTTTCTTGCAGGTTGCAGCCCAACAACTAAGTCACCCCCCCCCCCCCCCAAAAAGCCCAAACACACACATTAAAAGACAAACCCTTTGTTCTCCTTTCTCTTCTTCTCACGCTCTGCCAAGTTTATGCCTCCTTTGTTTTCCTTCTTCTTAGTTTTCCCCTCAACAAAACTCTATCCCCACGTTACTTGTTTTCTTTTGGTTGCAAACAAATCCTTTTTCGTGCTTAGGAATGTTAATGATTGTGATTATGAAATGTACATACTAAATTTGATGATTGTACCAACCTTATCATGCAAATTTGCATTGTTGTATTTGCAGATTCTCCAGATAGATTGAAAACATATGTGCATGCATATCAAAAAATCAAAAATATGTCGCATATATATTTATAAAACATGCATCTTGCTTCACCTTCTCCTTGCCTAGTGCCTAGGCTCAGGTAGACCTTTGTGCCTTCGTGTGACTTAACATTTTGGCAACTATGACCGAATGATATTTACAACTGAAAATTTCACAAATAACCATGATCCTCTTTCCAATTTCATACAAACAAAGGAAATACATTTAACTCCTTCCTTACTAACACATCTTTTGCCTGCTGAGACTGTGTACGAAAAGATAACCAAAACAAAAACAAGAAAAAGCAAACAACCTCTAATCAATAGTAGCCTCCATAGTCCATTCAAGAGAACCTAACGCTCGTTGTTACTTCGGGCGAGTTACTCAAAGATCAATAACAACATAAAACAAACAGATCAACCAAATTTCCACTTTATCCTCATTTTCTTACTTTTTTTCCGAGCAACCAAACACAGACTAAATCATGATGCAGAGGAACCATAACACTAAAAGAAAAGGGAATAAAAGAAAAACTGAAGAAGAGGCCGAACCTGAGAATCGATAATTTTGCCGAAGCGGCTGAAAGCGTCTTCGAGCTGCCGCTCCGTGACGTCCCAAGCCAACCCTCCCACGAATATACGGTTCTCATGTTCCTTCCCTTCCATATCTTCTTCTTCGTCTTCTTCTCACTCTTTCTAACGCACGAAACCAGGCAAATACAGTCAAGAAATTTGAAAAAATTAGAACCCTAGAAATCACGCATTGAGAGCAATAGGAACAAGAACAACCACACCTAAGTAAAAACACTAGAAACATTAACCTCGGTCGGTGATTTTAGGAAAACGCTTAGAAATCAGAAGAACAAGATAGAGAAGATTGCCTACAGTCTGTTGTGGCCTCTGAAAAACAGCTTAGGAGTGAAACCGCAAAACCCTAGAACGCATTTAAGATTTATTTATGCCTATAAAATATTACATATACTTTATTTTATAAGATTGTTCGGTAATAAATAATTTTGCACAATAAAAATGCTTATCTGACACAATATTTTAATTAATTAGTTTAAATTAATTATTATTATTTATTATTTAAAATGAAATAATTAACTTAATGATAATGTGAATTCAATATTTGATATTTTATAATAAATTAACATTATTAAGTTTTAAAATTATCTCTTTGTATTATATTTGAATTTTGAATTAAGGTATAAAAGTCATAAACAAAAGAAAATATATATATTTTTTAAAAAATTATTTGTGAACTAGTATGTAGTCGATAATATTATCTAATATGACAATTATAGACCGATATAAATTGATATTTTGAACAGTATAAAATTAAGTAATTAATGTACTAATTTTTTTTCGAAACGAAATGTATTGATCATACCAATCAGTATGTTACGATATTCACAATTATGATTTGATCTAATAATAAAAAAATTAATAAAAATAAAAATAAATAAATAAGATATAAGTTATCAAATGTGCTACCTTGAATGAAAAAAAAAAACTAAAACTAATAAGTCAATAAAAGATAAGATAAAACAAATATAAAATACTCAAAAAACTTGCAACTATAATTGTGAATATCATATTATATTAGCCAGTACAGGCTGGTACATATTATTTTAGAGTAAAAATGATACATTAATTACTTAATTTAATAATTGAATAAAATATCGATTTATATCATATTGTACCAGTCATATCAAACAATATTTACATATACCTAAACAATATTCGGTACATATCAGTCCATAAATATTTTTTTAAAATAATTTTTTCTTTTTTGTTTATTTTTTTATTTTAATTTTTTAATATTTTCCTTCATCAAAAGGTTTTTTCCATTAGGTTTTTTCTTAGTCGGGTTTTAATAAGGCCACATGAAGACATCCTTTATTATTATTTTTGATGTCAAAATATTGTATTTTTTTTTCTTTATCAAAAGTTTTATCTAATAGAATTTTTCTTAATAAAATTTTAATAAAGCATATTCTTAATATATGGTCATTTAAGAGAGAGCATTAGGAATCATTAAATGTGGATAACCTAAATATGGGATATATAAGATAATATATTTGTGTCTTCTCCTCTTGCTATGTATATGAAAGTTTTATGCTTCTTTGAGAGGCATAGAGAGATTTTATAAACAAAAGAAGAAAACAATGTAGAGAAATATATATATATACACACACGTGATAACGAAGATCACTTATATAATTATTTTTGAAAAACAATTATTTTGCATATTTAAATTTAACATCTTTATTTATTTATTGCAAAGTACTTGACTTTATATTATTTGTTTTACAACAATTTGAAAATAATAAGGGCTCTTGCCTTAATGAATATCATTTTAAATATTATTTTTTTCTTTTTCTTTGTAAGAGGCTAATTAATTGACACTAGCTTTCGTTTAACTATCGACTTTAAATTGGCTTAAAATTTATTTTTTAACTTTTTGCTTAAAGCTCAAAAGGCCAAAAAAATATGATTTTCTAACCCCCTAACTTTTACCCAATTTGTTTTTAAGTTTTTTTACTTTCTCATAATAATTTTTAATTTTACTATTTTACATATAAAATTAAACAAATTTCAATCAAATAATAATACTCCAGCTCATTTAGGTTCAAGAGCAACCATGAAATTTTTCATTAAACTTATTTGACTTTTTTTGTGACTTAAAAATCACTATTTTTTCAACCAAATAAATTTTTTAACTTTTTAACTTTAAATAGTTTAAAACTAAAAAGTCGACTTAAAGTCAAGTTGCCAAACGAAAGAATATGATAAAAGAAAGAATATGATTGCAATAAATTTAATTAAACAAAAAAATCCATGGAAGAAAATAAGTTAAAAAGAATTAAAGTGGCCAGCTTGAGTTGATGAGAACACAACTTTTAATTTAATTTAGTTTGATTTGATTTGATTTGATTTGATTTGATTTAATTTATCATGAATCTTAACTCAATTTTGGGTAAATTACAAATGCTTCAACTAAATTTTCTAAGAAATTCAATTGACTACCTTATGTTTGGAAAATTGCATCTTATCCCATGAGGGCCTTATAGGTATGTAATCTAGTTTTGAATTGGAGTTTTTTTTTTTTTTTGGCACTTTGAAAACCTTTTTTTTTTAATATAGAATTTTTAAAAAGAGGAGGAGAGAGAGGCAAGAAAGTGGAGGGAAAGAGGGAGAAAGGATAGGGAGAGAGAGAGGGAGTGTAAGCCCGTGGAGGAGGGGAGGTGAAGGTACGAGAAGGAAGGAATAAGAGACTTGAAAGAATTATTATTAGAATTTTGTCTCTAATAGTAATTTCACACAGTAATAAAAAGGGGAAAAATTGAGTAGTTTGAGATTTTCACAACATTAATAGAATCACAATTTTTTGAAAATCCAAAGGGCTCAAACTTTGAACAATTAAATCTTAATAATGCATTATTAACGTTGCCAATCAAGTTATATTTGATCTCATTGAAGGTTAAATTAGGACAAATACATTATATACAAGACTGTACAAGGCAAGGCACATGTATCAACCAAGGGTTGAAACATATGTAACAATTGGAGATATAGTTGAACAATTTAGGAAGAAGTGGCAGCCGAGCAACACTCATACCGCCGCCACCACCATCACCACACTTAGCGGAGATCACAATTGGAGATATAGATGAACTGTTAGGGAAGAAGTGGCAGCCGAGAGACACTAGTACCACCACCGCCACCACTGCCGCCGCCGCCACACTTAAAGTTGGCTTCCTTCTGTGAACTTGAACTTGAATTAGAGTGCTTACCGGAAGCCTTCTTGTTCAACTTCTGGGGAAAGATCTGTAACCTCGGGTTCAGCTCAGTACCTGAATTCTCTGCAGCCAACTGATAACTTTCCACGAGCTCGAGTTGTCTGGCAATTATCTCGGTGCGTCTGGGAAGAAGTTCAACAGGCTCCCCTCCGGGAATCACAATATATTCAATTGCAAGTCGGACCTCCTACAAGGATCCATAAGAGAAAAGGGCCAGTTCAGACACTGAAGTGGATAAAATGCATTATAACAGTCTTGGATAAAATTTACACCAGAAAAGCTAAAGAAGCATGAAATTGGTAAATTATGTATTGGAAGGTAAGAGAACCAAAACTAGTGTTCCACAGAGGTTATACTTAAACACCAAAAAGGATGAATATAAACCAAGATTAAAAATGGTGGGTATTACCACAGTTTTGCTCTCAATATCCTCGCATTTGGATGAAGCATAAAATGTTAACGAGGCTAATCTAACTACCCTACGAGTTAAAAATCAGTTGCTTGATCGGACTCATTTGGCTCTAGCTGAGATTTTATCATTTTTTTCTTTTCTAAAAGTTACAAAAAATAACTGCCACATCACAACATTTTCTCTCTGCATGGTTGTTTTAAAGCCACTTTTTAACCAAACGAACTTTTTGCTTATTTGGCTTAAAATTAAAATAAGCAAAAAGTCTAACTTTAAGTTTGGTTACCAAACCATATAGAACATTGGGATACAACTAATGAAAGAACAACACTTGAATTCTAGTCCACAAAAGCATCACCCAATCTACAAAGCATATGAGTTGAATACTATAACCAGAAGGAGGAAAAGAGGAGGAGCAATAATGCATGGAAACCTGATGCCTTGTAAATTTCAAACTTCAAAAAGAAAAAAAAATACATAGAGAAAGAATATCGAGGGAGTAAGATTTGCGATACATTGGTCCAAGTGCAAGTACATGAATTCTTTTAACTTTTATGAATTTATCAATATTCTTTTGCTTGTTTCAAACTTGATACTACAGTAGTACACATTGCTTTATTTTCTTTTTTTAGTTCCAAGTTTATAAAAATATATATACATTTTTTTTTCATGAAAGCAAGTATTATGACGCTAGATGACAGTATCACTCACGAGGACCCCAACAGTATTTGTGATTTTGATCTTAATCTCACCAAATTGGCGAAGCAAAAGCGATTAATGAGAAATAACAATAACACAGAGGAAGATTACGTTATCACTGCCAATATATATTACAATCAGGCATTGGACTGTTAGTTACAGTTTGATGTTGTGCTAATTTTCTCAGCTACATCATGTGACCTACTTCCACTCTACTTAAAGGACCACCTTGATATCAGAAGCATGATAATAAACATATTATAAATAGAGAAAGAAAATATTTATCGGGAAAAGAGAAGCACCTCCAAGGCATCAATCTCCTCTAATGATGGCTTTCTTTTTGGTGCATCATCTTCAATTTCAATGTCAAATGATTTTTTGAGTACCCGATTTGACGTAGAACCAAAGTATTATGACGCTAGATGACAGTATCACTCAAGAGGACCCCAACAGTATTTGTGATTTTGATCTTAATCTCACCAAATTGGCGAAGAAAAAGCGATTAGAGAAATAACAATAACACAGAGGAAGATTACTTTATCATTGCCAATATATGTTACGATCAGGCAATGGACTGTTAATTACAGTTGATATTGTGCTAATTTTCTCAGCTACATCATGTGACGTACTTTCACTCTACTTAAAGGACCACCTTGCTATCAGAAGCATGATAATAAACATATTATAAATAGAGAAAGAAAATATTTATCGGGAAAAGAAAAGCACCTCCAAGGCATCAATCTCCTCTAATGATGGCTTTCTTTTTGGTGCATCATCTTCAATTTCAATGTCAAAAGATTTTTTGAGTACCCGATTTGACGTAGAACCAAAGGAATCCATTCCAAGTATCATACGAACTGCCTTTACCATTTGTGCCATAGTATTTGACTGCATTATTCATATCATTAATACCTGACTGAAAAGGCGTAAATTTATTTAATTAGTACTTTTATTTTCAGAAAAAGTGGAGTATACGCACCTTGATTACAAATACAGGCACCTGGTGGAATTTAGCTACACCACGAATCCACGGACTCTGCTTCAATTCAGAGCCAGATGCTAAAATAGCATCTGCTCTTCCAATGTCATCAGTTACATCAATCTCATTCTCCACCCCCATTACACTTGCCACTTGAAGTAGATCAGCTTCTAGGATCTAAAATACATCAAATCATAGTAATCAGAATCTTACGATTCGCAAATCGATTCACTATTTACAATTAGATTCAACAAAATTTGAACCCCCTATTTACCAACTTTTTTCTTATTTGTTTTTAAATGCCTTTATGCTACTTTGTTTGCTTATTGTGAAAATAAGAAATAAACTTGCATAACTTGTTGCTCATTTAGTGATTGGAGAATTTATGTGTACTATGCAAATCTAACATATTCTTAACTCTATTTTTAGTTATCTTTTAGGTTAAAAAAATCAAAATATATCTTTTAAAGATGTTTAAGATGAAAATATCACTTCCAATAAATTATTTATTTTTATTTCAATGAAACATACATAATTTAAAATGAGATGAGTTTTAACATGGGACTCAGTAGTTGCACAACATGTTTTCTAAATTTTTCTTTATTAGCAATAATCATACAAAACATATTTTTAAGTGTTTTATATTCCATCTTTCTTTTGCTATTCTATTCTTTTCGAGATTTATTGGTCCTTTTTCTAAACAATAATGCTAGGATGACCAACTTAGCTTACCAAATTAATATCGTAAGTGACGTGGTATAATCATAAATATTGATACAATGGGTCCCACATAAACTCTATTTAAATTTAATGCTTGTAATTGTAACACATCATTTGGGATATTAATTTGACAAATAAAGTTGGTCAACCTAGCATTGTTTTTTGAATTCCGAAAGAGAATAGATAATGATTTTTAACAAATCTTATGGTTGGTTGGATTTGAACTAAAATCTCTTATGATTAAAGTAAATATCTTTCACATTTAGATTATGTGATCATGCTTTTATTATATAAATTAAATAAATATCAATTTATTCATTTTATTTCACATATATGAAGTGTTCAAACATCATTTTTGTAGTTTATGCTGAATTTTACGCTTCTCGATTCAATTTGATTCACGATGCACAAAATTAGGATTTTGATTTATAATTCAATTTATGATTTGACAACTATGCATCAAATATTGAACAAAACCTTTCAACCATATTTTTTATATTTCAAGAATTGCAGAATATTGTTTTCAAGGGAAAGGAGACAACAGAGTAGAAACCAATCATCCAAATGATTGGGTCTGAATGTCTGTACTAGGAACAATTCATATACAAGCACTGTGTCGATTATTTAGCCTTGATAATCAAGTAAATACCTTGTGCTCCCCCATGGCCACAGTCACAAAAATTCACTGATATTCTGCTTTGCAAAATATAGGGCATGTAAAATGTTGTGTTTTTTCAATTTTGACTATTTAAGAACAATAAACAGAGTTTCCAATTATTTAAGCATAGGTATTTCATTTCCACATATAGGGCATGAAAAATGTTGCGTGTTTTCAATTTTGACTATTTAAGAACAATAAACAGAGTTTCCAATTATTTAAGCATAGGTATTTCATTTCCACATATACCCTTGGATAACAGAAAAGGAGGAACATAGAAAAGGAACACATGAAAATGGAAAGTAGAGCTATGAGAAATATACCTTATATGTATACACATACACCAGTGACCTCTTCTTGCTAAAAGTTCTATTTCTGCTCAATTTGTTGGAATTATAAGGAGAATAATCTCCATCTTCTTCATCAGTTTCTATTTGAGATCTTCTGTCTTCATTATTATCCAGCTCAGATTCTATTAGATGGTCCTCCTCTGGTGTTGGAATAGACTTCAAAGGACTATTATCTTCACATTCCATGTGACGGACTTCAAACAGAGGAAATTTTCCTATCATCAAGAAAAGCTACTGGTCAGGATTGACCGTTTCCTGCTTATATGTTTAGAACAAGTTTGGAGAAATTACGTTACATTAATAATGGTTTCGACGATTACATAGAATACCTGCTAGCAAAGCATCTACAGTTGCATCCAACCGATGATGAACATGATACTCGGTTCTTGAAATCATCTCAACGGCACATGTAAATGTAGGAGGTCCTTTCCTCTCAAGAATTGTCTTCTGCACTTTCCTTTTCCTTGCTTCCTCATCACCCAGAGTTACACTCTAATCAAAATGAACCAGTTGCAATCAATCTATAGTCAAGGCATGTGTAGACCAGATCCCAATCTACAATAAACTGCAGTGGGATGCCTGAACTTATATTATGGCTCAACCTTCCGGTCCAGATAAAATTAGATTTCGGTTGAGTAGCTAAGGTAATACCAAAAATTACAGTATGTACAAATAGCTACCGTAATATAGCCCAAATAAGGGGAGAAAATGAAACCAGGAGACTCTTGCTTTGCATACATTCATAGATGCGTCACTGATTTATAAGAATAGAGATGGATTGGAATATGAGTCATGTTTTGTACCTCTACGCCACCAACAAGTATCTGAAGAGAAGGATTTTTTATTATGCTGTCTATGGTCATTCCATGTGCAGTTCCAACAAGCTGAACTCCCCTCTGAGCAATTGTACTAGCAGCTAGGGCTTCAAGCTCGGTTCCAATTTCATCAATTATAATGGTTTCAGGCATGTGGTTTTCGACTGCTTCAATCATCACCTGTTCAGTAACAGAATAGATTAAACAGCTTATCCAAGGTATGCAAGGTAGCAACAGAGAAGCAAGGAGATTGGTATTAACACCCACATTATGTTGCATATTAACATTTGGAACTTGCATTCTTCTTGCACGACCTATTCCAGAATGAGGAACATCTCCATCACCTCCAATCTCGTTTGACGTATCTACAATCACAACACGTTTCTTATGCTCGTCTGCCAGCATTCTAGCTATTTCTCTGCAAAAGAAAATTTTAATAAATATTCTGTACACAAACGTAGTTGAATAATTTCAATTCTTTTAGCATTTTCAAGATAGTCATTGAATAGTACTGGCCCTGTTTGATGACCAGTATAGGGGTATGAATTAGATTATTAATGATGTAGGCCATGTAGTAGTTAATTCTTTCTTGTTTATTTGCATTTAACATTACTCAAAATATATGATAGGTAATATTGGCAAAGGCAATGAAAGAAAGTTCAAAGTCCTCAACGTAAGGTTTGGAGAACAGGAGAAACCAATTAAGAACACAATTGAAAGTTAACCAATATTGACATTTTTACTTGCAACTAATGACTGATGGGATATCCTCCCCATCAGTCATTAGAACTGATGGAGATGATATCCCCATCATTCTCATCATTTTGTTGGATGACATTTTTACAGCCATCCAACAAAAATGGTAGAACTGTACTTACCTGATCAAGGTTGTTTTGCCAACTCCTGGAGGTCCTATAACCAATATGGATCCTCCCCCCTCAACCAAGTCACGAATGATTTCAGCACTTCCAGACACAGCTCGGCCTACACGGCAAGTGAGCCCAATAATTTGCATTTTACGGTTTCGAATAGCACTTATCCGATGCAGGGAATTATTGATGCCTGAGCGATTGTCATCTGAAAACTCACCAACCTGAAGAATCCAAGTTTCTTTGCATTATAATCATTATAAAAAAAAACTAGTCTTAAACTGTTGTGTATACCCGATAATAAAGTTGGTTAGTTAGTTAGTTATAGTGGTTAGTGGGTTAGTTTATTATGTGGAGTGCAGGAGGGTATTATAAATATTCAGAAACTTCGAATTCAACCTAGATATTTAAGGTTTTAAGCTATTAGGTGGAGAGCTCTCAAAATTATATTAAATGATCTCGCATTCCATACCCAACCGATATGGGATTGAATTCTCTAGTGCAAACAAATTAAAATTGTTGGGTCTCTATCAGTCTTCAGCATTAAATTACTCAATTAAATATAAATACGTGACATACATGCATCCCAAGAAAAAAATAATAATAATTTGATTTCTACCTTTCTTCAGACTTTTTAATCAAAGACTAGAAGATCTAAACTCAGTAATATCAAACTTTAAGCACAAATCTCAACCAACTATTTGCAGAATTGATTTGAATGACCTTTGATATGGCGTGTCGTAGATCTTCAAGCTTTACAGGCTGCTCTGAGATCGCCCAATCGCCGGTAGGAAACCGAGCAAGAGGCTTCCGACCCAAATCCATTACTACTTCGATCAAGCCCCCAATCTCCGGGTGCCGAAACAGCTCATTCCTCATCCTTAAAGGTACTAATTCAAGAAACAAGTCCAGCTCCGAGACTTCCTCCGATCGCGACGTCGACGCAGTATTCTTAGAAACCAGAGACAACCCATTTCCCGGCGACGACCAGTCACGCGGCCTGCGTGTTTCCGGGGGCCGAATCGACGGTACCGAAGAGGAGGACGACGTAATCTCGCTCCGTCGACGACGTGCTCGACGAAATGCCGCGGAGAACGAAGTAGTTAATCCTGGGTTTTTTAGGTAAGCGAAGGCTGAAATTGGGATTTGGTTAGCTGAGTGCCATGAGCTGTGGAGATCGATCAACACAAAATGTGAGTTCAAAGCTCTCATGCTCTTCTCTTTCTGTCACTACAACTCCCTCTTCCTCGATTTTTTTCTTTTTTTGGGTTAAATCTTTATATGGGTTTGAATCTTTTGATTGGTTTGTTGAGTGTTGGATCGAAAAAATGGTTGCGAAAAGAAGAAGAAGAAGAAGACGACGGTGAGGGAAAGATGAAAAGAAGATTCGATAGGATCTCCTTTTTGGTATTGGAGGAGGAAGGAGATGGGGACCCACCGAAGAGATATACAAATGGGACACTGTAAACGACCGTAGAAGCCGGAAA
Source organism: Heliamphora exappendiculata (assembly GCA_034768845.1). Taxonomy (NCBI): domain Eukaryota; kingdom Viridiplantae; phylum Streptophyta; class Magnoliopsida; order Ericales; family Sarraceniaceae; genus Heliamphora; species Heliamphora exappendiculata. The sequence continues at coordinate 12,095,133 of JAOTRH010000025.1, read as the reverse complement.
ATAATTGGATCTACGTGGCATTGTTTGGTATTTTTGATAAATTAATTATTAATGCTCTCTAATTTCGCGTAATACCTTTAATAAATAAATAATTACAATTTATATAATATAAATTATATTTTGTCTCTTAAATATTCAATAAAGATAAATCATTATATCCTTATCGTAAAATTTATCGTCATTATATTCAATAAGAATAGTACGTGGACCTGCCATATAGTACTTTGAGAACACAGAATAATTACTCTTATTTAACAAAAGTGAACAAATATTGTATTACATAAAATATTTTTTTATATAATTAAATAAAAGTAAGATATAAATAATATTTTATAGTGTTCTAAGAGTATCGAATAATTAGTTGTTAAAGTCCATCACAAATGAATTATGAAATTGATCTTCAAAAATTAATATACACATGAATTGAACAAAAACACCTTAAAATATATATATATATATATATATATATATATAAATAAAGAAATAGTGGCTGACGTGTCGACTTGAATCACTTGTCTGGGCCAAGAGAGGCTACTATAGACCACAAAATTATTGCTTGGCTTGGCGTGTTTGTTGGGACTGGTCTCAATATTTCTTCTAATTACACTTTACACCTATTAAATTTTGGCCTTTTTTTGTATATATTTTTTTTGTCACAGTTGGCTCAATTTATTGCTTAGAGCAATTTTAACCCTCTCATCAAATACGGCTCCTTTGCCACTTTCATGAGTAATTGATCAAATCAAAGCTTCAACGCTCTTGCCAAATTGCTCGCCATTTTAGCTGTCACAAAAATAGTTGTCATTTGTAGTGAGCGACCAATAAATTTAGAAGCCACCAACGATTTGATTTTTTAAATCTTTTGTTGAAATTGTTGAAATCGTTGGTTTATTGGTGAGTGTTGTTGGTTTGATTGCTGAAATTGGTGGTCTGTTGGTGAGATTGCTGAAAATCTCTCTTTCGATTATTGCTGAAATCGTTGGTTCATGTCTTCTTTTTTGTTTTTCTTCTTCTTTTAGTTTTTACGTTTTGATCTTTTTCTGGTTTTGTTCATTCTTCTAGTTTTGATCTTCTTCTTCTGTGTTTGGTATTGAAGATGCTGCGTGTTTGGTATATATATGGTTGTGTTTGATACATTGGTTTGGTACTATTTGGTACATATTAAATTTTTAAAAAAAATTATTACTGTTTAAAATAGAAAGTATGGTTGGAGTTGTAAATAAAAAAATAACTCCCTTAAATAGCTTTTAACTATTTAAAAGTGTCACTTAAATAAATTATAAAGTGCATGACTAGAGATGATCAGGTCTCGATTGACAACTAATTTAAAAGTTAATTTTTTTTATTTTTTAATATTTTTAATCAAAAAGTTAAATTGGGTTCAACGTAGGTTGTTAGTAACTTAGCTTTTAAGCTAGTTTTTTTAAAATGAGTTGTTTGAATAAAAAGTTAAATTTTTTTTTTTGATCAAAATTGATATTTTTACCCTTTTATGTATTAGATGTTAACAATTATATGTAATTGATAGTGGTAGTAGATAAGTTATGAATAAAGAGTATTATTATATTTTAAAAACTGTAAGAGTTTGAATATAATAATATGAGAGTTTGTATTTTGATTTGACTTTTTAATTTTTTAGCTTTTTAAAATTTTTACCAAACAAATAATCTTAATTTTTTGATATTTTTAGCTAAAAAGCTAAAATTGTCAACGAGGACCTTAGCGTTTATTTGATAACTTAATTTTTAAGTTAAATTTTTGGTCTAAAGTAGCTTTGAGACAATTAAGCAAAAAATCTGCTTAGTAAAATATGTGGTAGTTTGAAGCCTTAAAAAGTTTGAGGAAGATGTGTTGATATGTGTAGAAATAGCAATGGGCCTGGCGAGTGTGGGTTTGAGGTTTTCCTCTCCATCTCTTTTATTTATATATATTTATATATATATATATAAAGTATTTAGTTTAGGTGGGAAAAACAAATATTGTTCGCACCCCACTTATTATCAGGAGGAAAAAAAACGCATAAAATTTGAGGTAAAAACATGCAAAAACGAGTTGGGATAGAAAAAATTGCAATGCCTAAATATGTACCTTCATTTTCAGTAGAATATTGTTTTCATTTCAATAACCTTGGGCTCACAATATTAAAAAGAACATCAACTCTTTGCTTTGAGGAAAAATAGATAATAATAAAAAAAAGAAAAAGAAAGGACTGGGATGGTAAATATGCAAGACCGGCCCTAAGTGATTTGGAGCTCAAAGAGGATGATTAAAATGAGGTCTTTATAATTTTTTATACACAATAATTTTAAGAAAAAAACATTATAAGAATTTCATTGAATTAAATTTTTATCTTGTTGTTTCACAATTCAATAATATTCAATTTACAACTAAAACAACAACAAAAGGAATCAAAAATAATAATACCTTAACAAAAAAATTTTGAATCAACAACAACAAAATATCACTTGAACACTGGCCTTCGCACATTTTTTGTTGCAAAACTACTAATTAAGCTTGTATAATTAAGTTTATCTAGTATTTCTTTTTCAATGGACATCATCGCTAAACCATTCAATTTTTCTTGTGACATTGTTGACTGAAGATAAAAATTGATCATTTTTAACTTTGAAAAACTTATTTCTCTTGATACTACTGTAACATGTATAGTTAATAATATCTGATATGCAATTCATGTATTCGGGAAACAGCCATCCATTAGTTTCAAATAACTCAGTACTTCAATTGAATTTTTTGTTTGTTTTGGTAAAACTTCTTTTCAGAACTTTTAATTCTGAAAATAAATATCTCCCATCAAACGAACTCTTAGTCATGGCCTCCCCTATCAAAGTTAAGGGCACGAGTAGTGAACATTTCAAGATCCCCAATGTTGACATTAAGCCTAGTGGACCTTTGCAAATACCAAACAATTCTTACAAATTCTTGTCATTCAAAAAGAAAAAAGTAGCGAGACATTGAAGAATGATTGAATTGAAAAGAACATGTTGAAGCACCGACACACTTAGATTTAGGTATGATGTACCATCTACTGAATAACTGTGGACGATTTGTGTTGGACAAAAATGATTAAACGTATGTCATCATACTTGAAAAATATATTTTTCGTTTTTAGTCAATAAAAAATATTATTTTTAAAATTCAATCAATCATATTCAAGGTAAGCAGAAGTAAAGAAGAAGTAAACTCGACACGCATATTTTTTACGTGAAAAAATTCAAGATGGGTAAAAAACCACGGGACTATCTCAAATCCAGGAATCAAGCACTATAACGTCGAATAGTTACAATACAACTTATAGACTTTTAACCGAATTCTTAAACTACTATTCCTAAGTTTGTATGATGAATCTGCATGCACTGTTCTCTACTTGATTCTAACTGTAACGAAACTTCGAAGCACTACTCCGGTAGAATCTTTCGTTGGAACGAACCTAGAACACCGTCTAAGTGCAACTCGAACAATCTTCGAATGTTTTGAGATACAAAAGATGCTTCTGATTGATTTTTGAGCTCTCAATAATGAAGTTCAGAAAAATCGTTCCGTATCTGGCCTATGATATTTTAATAAGCCTCAAAATTAGGCAATCAGAGTCTCAAACTAATTGAAATTGCTAGGGGTTCGCTCGAGCAACCCTTCTTGGGCGCTCGAGCGGTCATGTAGCAGAATGTCTTATGTCGAGTTCTGCATTGTTTGCTTGTACTTTTGGTTTGTGCGGTTGTACCTTGATCTTCTGAGTTGATTAGAATTTTTTGTTGGATAAGTCTTAGTTAAACTAGGAAGTATTACAGAATCAAAACTCTATCTAAAATAATCCTATCTTAAACGAACTTTCAACTCATCTAAAGCTCTTTAAATATATCCTAACCACTTAGGAGTTATAAACTTATAAAAACTCCTTGAATTGCCTTAAAATAAAATAAAAGTATTTAATATAAAATTAAATTTTTTACAATCTCTTCCTTGACAATTCTAGGTAAACACAATTATTTCCTAAGTGATTCAACATAATGAAAGAACTAAGTATTATCTACTGAGTCATTGCATAGGTTCTAGGACTATCAAATCAAGTGGAAACTCTATTTCTTTGGACTTTTATTTTATAGATTTGTAGCCGCACTTTTAAATTAACGGAAACTATTTTGTTATAAATAATTGGTCCATCCACAATAAAAAAAAAAAGCAAATACAGTTTACCTGTTTATCGATCTATGTAGGCATTCTTGGATCGGGGTTTCTACAATGAACTATTGAGTGGATGTGGTAGAAGGAGATGGCGAGCGTGAGGTGGAGATTGCAGGCAGAGATGGTGGTTGGTGGTAGTTGATGGGTAAAAATTGTGGTTGAAAGTGATGACAATGAAGGTGACTAACAATGGTGGGTAGATGTAACGGTTGATGGGAGGAGTTGGTGGGTGGTGAGAGGATTTTTGGTGGAGGGGGCAAGTATGGGTGTAATTTGGGCCCGGCACGGCCAGCCCAGCTGTGACTCGGGCGGGCCAAGGTCGACGAATTCCTTCCTAAATTTGGACTGGGTTGAGGCAAGCTTTTTTAGGGAGAGGTAGGTTCAACTCTAGTCCTAGGGTATACGATTCTGGGATCAGGCCAATGGGTGGGTCTAGCGCGGGCTTTTTAGTTTTTAGTTTTTTTTTGTTTTTTGAATTGTATTTTGTATATAAATTATTTATTAGTTTATTACTTTAGTTTATAAGTTATTATAGAGTATTATTACTTATAAGTTATTATAAGTTAGTAATAATAATTTATAAATTATAAGTTATTACTTATTAGTTTAGTTATTAGTTATAATTTCTTAACTTAATAAATTATTATTACTATTTATAAGTTATTATTAAAAGTTATAAATTATTATTACAAGTTATAATACTAATTATTAAAAGTTATAAATTATTATTACAAGTTATAATACTAATTATTAAAAGTTACAAGTTATAAATTATTTATAAGTTATAAATTATTATTATAAGTTATAAACTATTTATAAGCTACTATTTAAAGTTTATTATAACTTATAAATTATAAGGGCTCTCCATTTCAGAGAAAGAGCCGTTGGTAAGCCTCGCTGCCTCAGGCTCAGGTCGGTTTGGGCCAACCCGAAAAAAATGACCGTTGGTGGCTCACGATGGGCTCAGGCCGGCTCACGATGGGCTCAGGCCGGCCTGCAGGTTCTAGAGGAAGGCTCAGGCTCGATCCTAAGAAATTCAAGCTCCAGCTTTCCTCGGACTTAGCTCGGGCTCTTTGGTACTGGGCCGCTCACGGGTCGTGGGCCATTTTTACACCCCTAAGTGGCCGCCAATAAGGGGAAGTGGCCTCAGAGATGGTGGTAGGACGTGATAGTCAAAGATTGTCATTCCTAGTAGTTGAAATACGTTTTTGCAATTTACAATAATTTAGTAAGTTCATAAAGCTGTTTATATTTTTTTAAAAATAAAAATAATTATTTATTAGTTCGTTCTTAAAACTATAGTTTTAATTATAGTTTACGAAGATTTTAAAAATAAAAATAAGATATAAATTTTCCAAAAACCCTTAGCAAGCAAGGACTAAATGGGTAGTCATTTTACCAAGTATAAGTCTTGAATGTTGAAGCATGAGGGGACATGACCCCTCAATTTTGTTACAAATTATTAGTATATAACAGTCAACTAATAATTGAGGGCTTGTAGAAAGCTTAGCCCTCAAAGTTACTACATCAAGCTCTCCTCATGCTGTCTAAAGAATATTTGAGTCAGGAAAATCAACAACCTGACCACTCAGAGCGGTCAATCAAGTGTCCAAGCAATAGATTGCCCAAGAGTTGATGTTTTTATATTTTTGAGCTATTAGCATAAAAAACATAAGTATTGTAACTAAATAGACTTTCAAAAAGAGTTCAAATAATGGAAATATCTCTTAAGTCCATTCTATTATAAATAAGATGTTTTGAAAGAGTTTAAGAAATATACATAGATATATGGTTGAGATAAACTATTGGAGATAGTTTATTGAAGAAAAACTTTTTTTAAGTTTCGAGCTTAATAAGAGAAACTCTGGGAATACCTTTGGTAGATTCTAAAAGTTACTTCGATTGAATTTCATAAGTTATGTTATATTATGTATTCAATGTTTTGTTAATTAAGCACAAAAAATGGTACACGTGAATTTAACAAGTTTAACTTGAATCGTATAAATTAGGTATTCTATGTTATGTAATTTAGCACTTATAACCACGCTGATCATGTAGTTTTTACCTAAGTTAAAGTTTTTCTTCTACATTAAATGTCGTGATACTTTTGTGTGTTTAATTTTCTTTAAAAAAAAATCTACTTTATCAAGTACTTTTTAAATGAAAATAATTGTCAAAAATATTTTTATTTTCAATTTTCAAAATTCACAAATATAACCCACTTAAATTGTAGAGCCTACTTTACATTTACTAATAGGACCCACAGGTGAACCAGTTTCTATTATGAGCCAAACATGTGTTGTGATTTTTAGAGCACAAATCTGCTAACGCAACGAAAAAAAAATGTAAGCTTCAATCTACATAAAGCAAATAAAAATAGAATAAGAATATCCAAAAAGAGCACATGATATTCGTGGTTCAGCTGACTACTTACCTCTATGAGAGAACGAAAAGGAATAATTCACTATTATCAATAAAAATTACAAGAACTAACTCTATACTCTCTGATCTCTAAATTTTAGCCTCACTCTAGCGCATCTGGGCCTCTTTTTATATTATTTGGCCTTAACTAAGCCTCTCTGACCTATCCACGCATTGTATCTCACTCTCTATGTGTCTTACAGTTTCTGGTGCTTAAACCTCCTTTAAATTGATTTTAAAGGAATTCCAATTAAAATTTAACTCAATAAACTGGTTGTCCAAAATATCACCAACGTGATTCTCATGATTTCTATGTGATTTAGGAAACTCAATATTCTTCAATTCCTTATCCTTCAATACCACCAATTGACTAAGGATTTTCAAGTTTGATACTTACAAACTTGATCTACGAGAATCGATTTTGAGTAAATCCTAATAATCTTCATCTTGATTTGAATTTCTGAACCATCTTAAAGATCTGCTGACCACCTCGTCCTATACCACTTTTACCGGTATGGATGCTCCACCTTCTTTGTTCATCAAACTGAATGAACCTTGTACTCTACCTCAACTGTTGCTTTCTTCTCTAATATACTGCTCTTGTCGATCTGATCAAACTGCATATAGCAGAGATCTAAGTCGTCGTTGTTGGATCTCGCCTGTATGGTAGTGGTAATTTCACCTACCACCACGTTCTCTACAGTCTATAGAGATATCTGACATGATATTTTTCATCTTTATTGTGATCGAGTGATTAATCTAATAATCAAAAGTTTTGATACCACTTGTTGTGATTTTTATGGTACAAATCTACTAACATAGCAAAAAAAAAAAACGTATGCTTCAATCCACATAAAGCAAATAATGATAGAACAAGAAAATCCAAGAAGAACACAAGGTATACGTAGTTCGGTTGATCGCCTACCTTTACGGGAGAACAAGAAAGAATAATCCACTATTTATCAATAAAGATTACAAAAACTAGTTTTGCACTCTCTGATCTCTAAATTCAGGCCTTACTCTAATGTATCTGAATATCTCTTTACACTCTCTAGTCTCAATCTGAGCCTCCCTAGTGTATCCTCACATTGTATCTCACTTTAAATGTGTTTTAGGATTTTTGGTGTTTAAACTCATTTTAGATAGACTTTAAAGAAATCCCAATTAAAATCTAACTCAATAAACTGGTTGTCCAAAATATTACCAACGTGATTCTCATGATTCCCACCTAATTTAGGAAACTCAATATTTTTCAATTTTCTTATCATTCAATATCACTGATTGACTAAGGATTTTCAAATTTAATACTTATAAACTTAATCCACCAGAATCAGATTCGAGTCAATACTAACAAAATGTGATGCCTCGAATTTTTGATAATGTCTAGAGCAACAAAAATGTTGTATTTGCATAAAACCAAAGAAAAACTACCTAGTATACACTAAGAACAAAAATTAACACAAGGGTTTAAGATTCATAACCATAAAATTAAGAGAATTTATTGCATGTTTGATAGGTTCTAGATAAAACAAAAACAATAAAGAAATAACAAAAGTTTGCAAATGGATTAAGTTAGTCACGACTATACTTCAACCGCTATAAGGTTCTCATTCTAGTCCTTGATGTCTTTATAATCCGACATAAAGTGCTACGAATTACAAAACCCAACAGATATAAATAAAAAAAAAATTCTAAAAGATGTAAAACATAGAAGTCATGGTATGAAAAATAAGCACGAGTATAATAACAAAAATACCAGTTACAAGGAAATAATATATACAACATATATAAATATACATCAATAAATAAAGTTGTGATATATACAAGTTCAGCCATTTATGTAGTTATAACTATAAGGTTAAATTAACTAGGAGAGGTCAAGGTTTTGAACCATAAAGAATGTCCTATCCCAATCTCTAGGTATCGGCACCTTTGGTCGATCGAAATCCTTCTTACAAGGTAATTACTACATAGCCGAGTTACTGAGGCAATGGTGTCATTTAAAAGGTAAGGTTGCAGAATTTATTGCTGAAGACAAAATTAACCTGATAGTAACTAGTCTCATCCCGAAGCATTCCGACGTTGTAGGTTCTTAATACATTCTACCTACTTCCACCTTAGCATTTCAATACCTAGTCAGTGTCAATTTTAAGGCACGAAACATTTTTTATATTTTATTAAGAGCACCCTGGGAACATGTCCATAACTACAACTAATTGGGAACATGCGTGTAATAACTCTGAGAACTTGCATGTATCAATTCCACCGAAATCTTGCTTGTATTAACAACCAACCGAAAACTTGCCCGTATCCAACAATAATCAGGAATTAGCCCGCAGTCGTATCATTGAACCAAACATCATTTTCCTATGACAAACCCAGCATACATGGTTGAAAAGGAGCTCATCACATAACTAACCCATATCCTAGGACCATCTGGGAATATATTTGTTATAACATCCAAACTCGAGAGCTAGCCCATCCATTCTATTTAAACATATTAACTCTTAGTATTGCTAAAATCGTTTTATGTACTGGGACATGCCCATAACCACAACAAATTGTGATCATGTCCGTAACAACACCAAGAACTTACCTGAATCAATTACATCAAGAACTTTCCCGTATCAACAACCAAACGAGAACTTGCTCGTATCAACAACCAAGTGAGAAGTTGCCTATATCAACAAATACTTGGGAACTTGCCCATAGCTGTTTCATTTTACCAAACATTATTTTCCTATAGCAAACCCAACATATAGGCTCAAACAAGAGCTCACCGCATCATTCACCCATATCCTGAGACCATGTTTGTTGCAACATCCAAACTCGGGAGTTAGCAATCTATTCTATTTAAACATATTAACTCTTAGCATTGGTAGAATCATTTCCCATATTCCAACCGAATAGTTAATAAGTTTATATGACATTTTATGATATAAAGTTAATAATGACAAAGAAAAAAGGAGAAAAAAAGAATGAAGTTAGTCATGGCTTTAGCCATGGCTCAACATAAATAACCTAAACATGGTGTCATTATATGGAGTATTAACATGAATATGCAATTAAGCACGCATCATGATTATCAAATAAATTAAAATATAATAGAGATACAACATTATAAATACGATACACATAATATGACATGAAGTTTAAACATCACATTATCGCATAAAAATGATGACATGACACTTGATCTCCAAATTAGTAAACTTCAAATTAAAAACTTCGATCGATATCTCTCTCTCTCTCTCTCTCTCTCTCTCTATATATATATATATATATATATATATATATATCACTTAAAAGAAATTTATGATTAGGTGGGTTACACATCTCTTAAAATTTTACAAATACACCGAGACATATACTACGAGATTTTAAGGGGATGTGAAATCAAATAAATACAAAGATCGTATTAAGTGAGAGAAATGATAAAAAAAATACCGTCAGTAGTACAAATTAATCCTTTGTAGCAAAATATCTCTGGGTTATACTTTAGATTTTTAAGTAAAACAAATGGGGTTTGAAAGTTATGACATCACTCTAACTTTTTCAAGTTATTTCAACCAAAAAGAAGTCCTACACTAAAAATTGTGCTAATTTAAAGTGGACAGCTCCGAACAAAACTAGATCAATCACAAAAATGCATGTAAAAAGGTCTGATCAAGGCCCACTAAAATTATGGCAAAAATTATATATCAACTAGTCATATACAAGTAGCTTTAGTTCAAAAATAAAACAAAATAAATTTTTAACCAAAGTACACAAAGTCTGATACAAAAACATAAACTGAACAAAGCATATCCAAGAACATGGTAAACCACATTTTTTGGCTACCAACCCATGCATGCAAACTTAGCTTGTGTTTAGACTAGTCTTTTTTTTAGGTTTTTTGAATTTTTTTGTAATAAAAAAGCACATATAAAAATATGTGAAAAAAGTCAACTGATTATGATAGGAGGACAAACGAGTAGACTTTTTAAGAGGCTTTTAAGCCAAAAACTTTTTAAAAAAGCTAGCCAAACATAAGTTTAGATATTTTTATAACAAAGTTTTAATGTAAGTTTAAAATAAAAGTCAAAAGTAAAAAAGGCAAACCCCTTTTGGGTAAATGACTTATTTACTTATTGTAAAATAAGCAAAATCATAAATAAGCAAGTTGGTTTGGCTAATTTGGCTTTTAAGTGGCTTATTTGTTTATTTACTTATTTTTGTTTATTGGCTTAAATAAGTAAGTACGTTTGGCTAAATCTTAACTTAAATCTTGTTTATTTGGCTTATTTATTTATTGGCTTAAATCTTGTTTATTTGACAAATCAAACGAAATTGCTTATTTAACTCTAAATAAGCCAAATAAATAAATAAACAAGTTACCCTAAACGGGGCCAAAGAAAAGTATAACAAAAAGGGCTAAAAATAGTAATAGAGATAGATTGCTTTTCAAAGAAAAGAAAATACTAAAGAAAAAAAGCTTGTGAGAAAATATTTTCTTAGCAACCAAACAAAGGAGAAATATTTTAAAAAGATATTCCTTTAGAACTATATCTACTTTAGTCTTGAATAAAAAATGATAAAGGTAGGGTGTGAATAATGAACACCTTGAAGATTGCTAAATCTCATTCCTTTTTCTTTGGTTTTTTTCCTTCTTCAAACTCTCAACCTGCCTTTCCCTCCCTATAATTTCTTCCAAGGGTGGTATAAAGGGTTGAATTTTGCTGAATTCTAAAGACAAGGGATAGTAGAAGTTGATTGAAGATCTTGATGAAAAGGTGGGACACGTGACAAGGTGCATGGGTATAAATCCGATATGACTTAATTTAGTCTTCGTTTGGCTATCGGTTGATTTTTTGATTTGTTGCTTAAAACTCCAAATGTCAAAAAATTTTGTTTTCAATCCTCATCTTTTAGCTTATGTACTTTTAAATTTTTTGGCTTTTCTCATAATAATTTTTAATTTTACCCCATACATATAAAATTATACAAATTGTAACAAAACAATCGTATTCTAAGTTCATTTAAGCTGAATGGCAACTATAAAATTTTATATTAAATTTATTTGGCTTTTTCGTGGCTTAAAAGTCACTATTTTTTTAGCTAAATGAAATTTTTAATTTTTTAGCTTAAAATGACTTAAAACGAAAAAATTAACTTAAAATTAAATTACCAAACGAAGGCTTAGTACAAGATTTGCACCGAAATGGAATTCAAGAAATGCAAGATTTGGCCATGGGGAGATATATGGGCTGACATGACTTATTTTGATGCATAAAAGCGGCCTTATTTGTGTGATTATGTAACGTTTATACAAAATAAGCATAAAGTAAAGATAGAATTATTTTTCTGTAGAATTTAATAAGATAATTAAAATATATTGGGCACACTATATTTATTTGTGTAACAAAATTATTACATAGTAAAATATATACACTTGAATGTGGCGTGGTAAAAAATTAAGCCAACGGCAAGAATTTTTAAAAAGGATGTTATAAGCACTTTTAGAATGCATAGTTTTAAACGTTAAAACATGCAATAAAATGCTTTTATTTTTTTATATTAAAATTGAATAATAAAATCTGTATATAAGGCCTTCTTTGGGTTTAGCCAAACAAAAAAAAAATAGAGCAAAAAAGTCATTTTGGTTAAAAAAAAAAAAAAAAAAAGCTTCAAGTATCAATGATGACAAGACAACACAAACTCTCCACTAACTCTCTCTCCTCTTGGGCTCAAGTTTGGGCTTTTTGTTTTTATGGCTTGAATTGGGTCTTGAAATATCTTTGGGCCTTGATTGTTTGGCCATAAGCTTAAAAAATTGGATTTTGAAAGAATTAAAAGGAATTGGCCCATAGTTCTTTACAGAATTAAAAACTTGAGTTTGTCTTCATTTACAAAAGGTCCAAGAAAAAAATGAGTCCTTATTAAAGCACTTAAGCAAAAACAAGTAACTAAACACATTCTAAGAAAATAAACAAATAAATAAATAACTTTGTAATTATAATTTCATTAACTTAAAATTAATTTTTTTTATTGATCATGAAGTTGTATATATATGATTCTAAAAATGGCCTTGTTTGGATAACCTGACTTATTGGTTTATTTGGCTTATAAGCTAATAAATAAGCTACGCCGTTTGAATAACTAAATAAATCAAATTTTAAACTAATAAATAAATAAGCTAATAAGCCAAATAAATCAAAAATAAGCCAAACAAAATAACTTATTTAAGCAAATAAGCTAAAATAAGCTAAATAAGTCAAAAATAAACCAATTATCACATAAACAAAATGACTTATTTGTGTTGTCACCCAAATAAAGTGACTTATTTGTGTTTGGACTTATTTGCTAACAAGCAAATAAGCTTATCACCCAAACAGAGCCGTTATTTTACTTATTATTGGCTTTAAAACTTTATTTCCTCATTATTCAAGGTTTTTATTTATTTATTTTATTTTATTTATTTAATTTCTTTATCTTAAAGTATGGGATCCTTACAAGAAATCCGCTGGCTGATTTTTTGTTCTCTCTTTTACATATTCCTAAGTTGTCAATGAATTTTTTTTTATATTAGCTACTTTTTATATTAGCTACCTTAGAGATCATTGCCTCCTTTTTTTGGTTCTTGCTCCATACAGAATGTCATACCAGTGCCCTAATTGGTCAATAAAGAGCGGCTCGGTGGATGAAATTTCAGCGTATGCAGAATCTAAAAAGGAGGGCAGACTACAGTAAATTTATAGTACGCAGTCTTACTTTGCATTCGCAAGAGACTATTTTCACGATTCGAATTCGTAATTTTTAGGTTAATAAAAAAATAAATATCGTTCACCCACCTTGTCATGTAGGTGAACAAACTTATTTTCTATCGAACTGTTATTAAACCAAGAAAAATGCCAAAATAAAATACAGAAAGTGTAGTACAAGATGAACCGTGGGCAAAATTAAAGCTTTAACATTTCCTGAACTGTGTTAGATAATTTACACTTAATAGACACTCAGTATCACCAGTAGACTCATTTTGGACAGAAGAAGATGAGGAGGAGATAAAGGGTAAAAAATGTGTACTGTACAGAGGTAGACTTAAAACTCCATGTGATTGTAGTTAGATTACTCATTCCCAACCCATCAGCTTCTTTCTAACACACTCTTTGATCTCATTCCTGGGCAGGGGAAACCCGTCCCCATCGTCAAGCAGGATCCTGTAAACCTCCCATTCCCGATCACAAATCCTGTGTCTCGCTATCTCCACCTGCAAAAGACAGACGAGAGCAGGCAAAATGCTCTTCGGTTCAAATACAATACCAAATTTATGGGCTTTGGGGAAGATCCCACAAAGTGAGTTAGATGAATTACCGAAAAGATGCGAATATCCAGAATCTTGAGAGCAAGGGTAATATCATGGAAAACAAGTGGTCGGCCCCTGCCGGATAACTCGACGGGATTTGCTACAAGAAGCTCAGTGTCAGGGCCCCGACTCAGCACATCGATCCTAAGAGGACGGACGAGCTCCATTCTCAGACGTGAGCATAGTGCATTTTGCTTCTCGGGGTCCACTATCTTCTTCCCATCCACTTGCATTGTAAAGAAGTCCACCTCGCAGTTCCCCCTTGGATTTGCGAAGAATCGCCCGTAAGAAATCTGAAAGGAAGCATATTTCACTTAGTCCCATCAGCATACCATGATGGGTACTGGATTTTATTAAGTTTCAGTATTGTCCATTGATGAGTAGACCATGGCAATTCGATTAAGATTTGGCAATCAATCAACATCGAGCTACCCTAGCTCAAGAGATGGCTTAATATGGTTAACATACCAGAAATTCAAGGTCTCTGCCTTTTTACCAAAATATCCCACAGAAGGCTTTTGTGGTTATCCGCCAAGAAAGCTCAAATAGGTGGAAAATATTTTCAAGACAAGAAGGAAAAATTCTAGCTAATACAAGTCATCTACCTGGATATTGTAATCCTTTAGGGTTCTCATGATATCATAGATGAGACCTTTGTGATCTTGGCAGAAGATTTGAATGAGAGTGTGAGAGGGGCTAAGGGAATTATCCATTGTGACAGATAGAAGGTTGGATACAAAAAAGCCACTCGGGTGTTTACTGGGTAGCTCTAAACAGAACATGTCTTCTGTAATTGCCGAGGGAAGAAACGAGGAACCTTGTGAGCATGCAGTGACTTCAGGGCTGGACAGCTCGATCTCGCAACATATCATAGAGTCCCTTAACATGGATTTCAGATGACCAACCGTTTCCTCCTTTCGCTCCTTAGTATGAAGAAGTTCTCTGATCAAGTAAATCATGCAAATTTATCGTTTCAGGATATCAGAGCTAAATGAATAATTAAAAAAGTCCCTCCCAAAATATAAAAGGAAAGATCACTGAAGCGTACAATTTAAGTCAGAAATGAAAGATGATCAAATAGTAATAGAACATGAGGAAAGGGGTTAAAATTCCAAATGAATTAGCATCCAATGGAAATTCACTCATTTACCTTTTGGTTAATCATTAAGGGTGACAATTCAAAACAAATAACAGCAAAAGCAGTATCACTCATTTTAACAAATATTTTTTATTTTTTTGACATTACAGTAAATCAACAAAATGACAAATGGCCAAACTTTGCATCTTTGCGGATTTAAGGAATATCACGTAGAACTATACAAAAACTGATCAGAGAGTACGTAAGTACATTAGAGACCAAAAACATGTAAACTTCCAAGTTTCAATAAAGATATCATGCATTAACAGCGAAACAAAATTATTCAAGTTAAAAAAATATTGGAATCACTAAATAGCATTACTTTATTTCCATCTACTCAGCATAGTTAAAATATCCAAGAAAGCATGTGTAACTTCAACATTTCATTTTTACCTCACTCCATTTTGGCAAGTTCGTAACGCAAAAGTTTATGGCTCGCCTAGAATTCTCCTTTTATTCTCGTGGGGCTCAGCAAGTGGTTTTACATTTTCAGAGTTTATTAAGGTTAGAACTTAGAAGTTGAAAATGTCATACAAGCTCCCAAAGAAGCATTACCAGAAATTGGCACTTAATAGACATTTACAAGCAAACTAGATTGTATCTACATTGCTGATGAATTTAAAGATTTGAACCACATGATGCAAGAGAAATTTAGGCGATGCAGAAAATTAATGCAAACTCATTTGCAAAGATAATAAACACACAGCCCCTTTCTAATTTGACATGAAACATGAAGGCATAATTTGAAGTTCAGGGTGCGTTTAAATGTAAAAGAAAACTCCTTACAGGTAATCATTCAACATCCACAACAGTCCTTCAAAAAATGTTAACTTATATCAAACGATCACTACATTCTGCCACATCTGCCTGTTTTTTACAATAAACTGCAGGCATAAAAGCAATTTCGACATGAAAGGTTTAGAATACTTCAATTTATACTATTATAATAAAGAAACACTAGGGGGGTAATGACAAGCAATGGAGAAGCTGCGTCACATTTTATTTCTCTCCTTCTATTAGTGGACAGTAGACATGATTTTTTATTTAATCAGTGAGTGATAAATATGTGAATTGGAAAAAATTGGATACCACTTCCTACCTCTTGCATAACATCCCACTTCCAGCTTAACTTCCCACTTCTCGCATAATGTCCCACTTCCCGCTTAACTTCCCACTTCCTATGCAACATCCCACTTCTGCAGAACCTCAGGATAACCACTTTCTTCATTTTTAAAGATAAATTTGCTCAAGGATTATGAGATTATCTTCCATGATATAGACTGAAAACGTGCTACTTTGACCTCTCAAATGAGACGAAAGGCTCGCTCATACATGCTGTCTCACTTACTATGGAGTCATAGAGAAGAGACCCACAATGGCACCATCCTACACAGAGAATCAAACAGCCATATGCAGTGTTGCTCTGACATCACTGACATTAGTGAAGTGAGAACATACAGTATTTAATGCATTTGTAAAACAGGATCCTCCAATTCGGACCACTTTTTGTTTACGCAATTTCGATGAAGCTGATTAACTTGACTGCCTCAATCACCAAGACACAAATCATACACGAGGAAAAAAAATGGTTCACGTTTTGTTGTGCCCATTAGCTTATGGAATGACCCCTCTCCATTGTCACGAGGAAACCAGGCTGATCACAATTATCTTCAACAGTTGACGCTAACACTAGAATTTCCACTGAAGAGCAATTTATTAAGCAATACGTGTTTTTTATTTAAAGTTTGCTTTTCCTATTTTACACACGAAGCACGTGTGGGCAGGGACAAAATGACTTGTAAACAATGGGAAGCCATTGGCCCCCTGTCCATTTGAAGAAAATCCCTAATACTCTAGAAGTTCCTTGATAAGTGTTTGTTAGATATGTAATAAAAAAAGGTATACCCCCCTCCCCACATGATATACTGTTTGCACATTCACATTACAATATAAATAAATTAGTTAGTCTATTATATTTTCTTTGGAGTCTTATCAGTTTCCAATTGTCAAAGTTTGTATAAGGGGCATAAACGTACAAGTTTTGTTTTTACTTCAGAGATACAAATAGTCACTTGATGTAAGTACCTAGGTCTGATAGATGAACACTTGTAGAAGGTTTTAGCAGGCAATTGTGACTTGTAATCTATTACTTTACACTGGGTGTAATGCGTTAATGTGCACCATGAATCATGATTAATGCCTCTCCATTTGCTATTATGAACATTTCTAATATTTTGACACTCTAGCCCAATGACTTTCATTAAACACAAAATTATATTTGTTGGAGCTTTTAATGCATTATTATTGACTCTGGTGGTTATTTGTCTAATGGGAAACAAAATGAAGTTAAAAATTAATAACAATAAGAAAGAACTGAATTTTCCTCAAAAGTGTTCCGTTAGCCTCATAGATGATTGGAATTAGGGAGTCCAAACATTTCTATATAACAGTTTAGTTAACATACTTAGACACCTGAGTTAAAATATTTAAAGAATCAATTATTTATGATTTTTATTTTATTCATATGTTGTTGAGGTTAAATTTATTTTTTATGTATTATAATTTGGAAATAAATGTCTATTAATTTCTCAATTCTTGAATTGGAATATAATAATTAATATAAATTGTAAAAAAAAGATCATTCCTTGGCCCCTCCTATGACGAAATCTTTCCATCCCTATGCGTGGGTGCCGCCAGAACTTTAATATAGTTACATCCGTGCTGCCAGAACTTTAACATAGCTACATCCGTGCTCCATACGTTTGCTGAGAATAGTAGGAAAGGAATAAGACTTCTGAACTTACAATATATATGTCAGATTCTGGAATCTTTTTTCCCCATTCCAAGGGGAACCGTTAAAATCAAAACAGCACAAATATAAGAGACAAAAAGGGAAAATGATAAGCATAAAGGTAGCTGCATATGATACCAAAAAAAACAAACCTGGTGTCCGTCACATAGAAGAGATCCATCACTCTTCCATCTGGGGCTGTTGATACCTTAACTCTCTTTATAGTAAGCTCAAGCTCACACAAAACCTTTGTTACATCTACAAAGAAGAGAATAAAGTAAAACAAAGAGAGCAAAAAAATCAACAAGATATATGCCAAAGAAATAATACAATACCCAGAAACTTCAATAGATTTTATTAAAAAAATTAACTATTCATATTCTTTTGAGTTTTGAATTGAAATCTATTTACCCCAATTTCCTTGATGTGACCTAATATGAAGTCCCTTTTCACTTTCATGTTAGCAAAATAACCAATAACTTGGTTTGCCATTAATTTCGACATGCCCTGACCCAAAGGGAAGAGAATCTATCAAAGACTTAGACAAGAAGAAAGCATATTCCTTTCCAGAGATATAACCAATACAAATAAAAATAAGTGCAAAAAAGAGTATTCTATTCATAGAGAGCAAAAGAATTTCTAAATATCTTAGAAAACTTTAGAAGTAACAAATCACTTCAATCGGACCTTGACGTAATAGAATATACAGATAAAGAACTGATTCAATCATCCAAGGAACACTTCGTTTGACCAAGAAAACTAGATTGTACAAACGGAACGTTACCATGTAAGAGGCCCTTTCTATCATAGGAACACCAGAACTTCAATAAGAACACATCTGGTGGTTTGGGCTGCTGGAATTCTGGTCTGTAGTAGTAAATTTCGGAGACAGCCGGGGAACACATAGGGCACACCTCCAAGAGCCTACTCTTTAACAAATCCCACCTTGTGATTGGCCTCCCAACTACCCAGAAAACTAAGTAACACCATTTACCATCTGTTGAAACATCTACACCCACAGAAAAGGAAAAAGGAAGAAATGAGGAAAAGAAATCTCAATTCCTCTCTTGAATTTCCACCGAGATCCTTAAGTCACAGTTATTATAACAGAAATGAAGAATTAAGATGACCCACCTTGTGGTTTCCTTTGAACTTCACTCCCCACCATAATGAAAACAGAAAAAAGAAGAGAAAAGAACAATTGGGGGAAGAGAATAATTTTTCCTTTTTTTTTTTTTGGTAGTAGTCTGAACTGTTCAAGTCAGCTTAAGTACTTGACTTATCCCCTCTCTGGTCTGGTCTGGCCCGATCAAAAGCAGGCCATCCCCCGGTAATAGGTAATTCACGAGAGATGAATCTCCAGTGCCCTAATCCCAAGAGGATTACCAAATTTTGAACCCAAAAAAGGCCGTGTTTACAGCTCGGGAGAGAAATTTTTGAATGCTTCTCTTGATTTGATATGAATCTCAACAAAATAGAATCATGCAACATATAGAAAAGTGGCTCTTATTTGAATCAAAAAAGGGAAAAAAAAAGAGAGAAAGAGAGAAAAAGAAACAATATGATCAATAGAAGCCATTATTTTTTCACCAAGGATCTCAGATCCCAAAGAAGAAAACTGATAACGAAATCAAACAAGCACAAAATCATAAACAACAGATCACTACGTTCTACTAAAGATATCAAATCTCAACCCAAAAACAGAAACATCCCGAACAATTAGTAAGAAAATTGAAAAAAAAAACACACACATTAAAAAAGAACAGCGATATTGTCATCCATACCTCCTCTGGCAATGCTCAAACCAAACAGCAATATGATCCTGCACAAATCACGACCGAGCCCCGTCTTGTCCGGACAATTCACAGTAATCATAGTTGGATCACCTGGCTTCTCAGCTTCTTTTATCAATACCACATCTTCATACAAAATCCCCATTCACACACAACTCTCTCTCTCTCTCTCTCTCTCTCTCTCTCTCTCCTTTATATATCTGATCTGAACACAAGAAAATACAGAACGAAACTGTGTCGATTCTTGAAATGAAGAACACAGAAACAGAGAAAGATAGAGAGAGAGAGAGAGAGAGAGAGAGAGAGAAAAATCAGGTACTTTTTTTGCTCTATCTTCTTCTTTTTCTTCTGTAAAAACGAGCAGAGAGATTGGAGAATTCGCCAAAGGCCAGAGATCAGAAGAAACAGACGCGAGATGAAGATCACTGGTTCGTTCTCGTCCTCTGATTCATCTCTCTTCCCTCTCGCTTGCTCTCATTTTTCTTGGGAGTTCTATGTTTTCTTCAATTTCTCGTCGTCATCTGCACATTAAATAGTGCAAACTGCCCACCACCCCCAGCCTAAGCAATTAATTACTGGTGTTTTAATTAGTGGTAATATAGGCTTCTTCTAGTAATAAAAGGCTTAGGGCAACTAGTTTAACTTAAACTAGTTTTTTTTTTTGTGTTTTTAATTAAAAACTTAAATTAAATTTAAAATAGGTGTTTAGCCTTTGTTTGGGTATCGATTTTGAATTGATTTTTTAATTTTTAGTTTAGAGCTTAAAAAGTTAAAAAATCTCATTTATCATCCTCAATTTGTAGTCTATTTACTTTTTAGCTTTTTAATAATTTTTAATTTTACCTTTTTAACTTTTTTGGCTTTTTAAAACTTTTTTAGCCTTTTTAGTTTTAGGATTTTTAATATACAAAGGCATACATGTAATTTTACATTCAACTTATTTTGACTTTTTTGGTGACTTAAAAGTCACAAATTTTTCAACTAAATATATTTTTTGACTTTATGACTTATGTGATTTAAAATTAAAAAAGTAGCTTAAAGTCAAGTTGATAAATGAACACTTAGTAACTTGGCATTTAAGCAATTTTTTTAAGTTGATTGTTTTGATAAAAAATTAATTTTTTTTATTTTTTTATTCAAATTAGATAATTTTGTCTTTTTATATAAGCAACAAAAACTATTATGAACATTTTTTTAAGCAACAAAAACTTATTTGTTGGTTAAAACTGTTTTATAAACATTTTTTTATTCTTTAGTTAAATGTTTTTGCCTTCTGAATTACAAGAGAAATGTAAAAAGTATAAAAAATTTGAACTAAAATTATAAAAATATTATTAATAATTTGCTATTTGGCAGAAGTCTTGAAATAAAAAAATAGTTATAAAAGGAAAAGTATTTTATGTACAAAAAAATTCTTTACAAATTCAATTTTAGAGAAGTAAGTGGGTGCTCTCTTAGTATAATAGTATAGATTTAGGATAGTTTCTTATTTACTTATTTAATTTAATTTAATTTATTTTTATTATTTTATTATTATTTTGTAACTTTTTATATTTTTTTAAATTACAAGTCAAAAAATTAAAGAAACTCCATTAAATATATGAAATTCAAATAAAAATAAAAATAAATCAAAATAAGACAATAGGTTGCTTTTTTCTTCATATATTCTTTTAGTACATTTTAATAAAAAAGAATATACCATTTAAATTTCACTTGTTTGAGATGATTTTTAAAAAAATAAAAATAAAAAATAAAGTTAAAAAAAATAAAAATAAAAATATTATGATTATTTATCACAAACAATACTATTGAAATATATGTATAAGAGAATAGTACTCATAAAACATATTTCGGTATGGGTTAATTGCTTAATTACTTATTTTGTTTTGTTTATTTTTATTTTTAATAAATTTTTTTATTATTTAGTTAAACTATTATGCTATTCGACTCATCTCGTTGAGACAAATCAAGAAAATAAAATTTTGATCAAAATATAAAATAAAAAAAAACACCAATACGTCAAATTTTAAGTTATTTATTTTTTATTTTTAGTAAATTTTTTTATTTTTATTTTATCAAACTTTGTTGTTTTTTTGGTCCGTCTTATTAAGACGATTCAAAAAAATAATAAAATAATTAAAAATTTTAAAAAATTTCAAAAAAAAAAAAAAAAGTAAAATTTCTACAATTTAACCCAAATTTGGCCATAAAAAATGCCAATTACTGATAAAATATTTACCCATATAATTATTTTTAATTTAAAATGAATAATTCATATTAAATTATTTGTGACATCCATGGTAGTCCAAATAAATTTAGAATATTAATTTGAAATTACTAATAATTTTATAAATAATTTTTGTAAATTCGTGTCAATACTGAATTCACAAACGCCTATGGCTTAGAGCTCTGTTTGGCAAAGTTCCAAAAGTCAAAAAAAAATTTCATTTACCTTCACTATTTTGGGCCAATGGTATTTTAACACGTTTTTGAAGTACATAACCTTCCGTTATGCAAAAAGGGCGGTCAAATGAATAATAGACTAGTAGTTGTGTCTGCGCGTGGATATAAATCATGAATTAAAAAAAATTAAAAATTAAAAATATATAATTTTAATTTATTTTAATTATTTTAAAAGAAAATATAAATAATAAAAATATTAAATTATTTTTAAAATTTTTATATAAATAAAATAAAATATTATAAAAATTTTACCAACTTGGGAGTTATTTTATTATAATATTATAGAAGATTGGCCATGGTTAAATATCCCATTTAATGCAGAAGGTCTTCGTACCTTTCGTTGAGATTTTCAATCAGAGAAGTACGTTTGTTTGTTTAGTAATTTAATTTTTAAGTAAAATTTTTTATATTTTGTTTGTTTTGATGTAAAATATTTTATTATTAAAAATTTTTTACATATAAAATAATTTTGTAAAATAATTTTTTTTTTATTTTTTGATATTTAGTTAACATTTAAAAAATATTTTAATAAAAAAAATCAAAAAAATTACTACTATATACAGTATTTAGCTCTGTATCTCTCTCTCTTTTATTTTCTCATTCTCATATCATCTCTCGCATATTTTCATCCACTATGAAAATGATAAAAAAGTTATAAGAATTAAGTGAAGGAATCGGGTGAAAGTTTAGAATGTGAAATTTTAAAATTAATTTATAAATTAATTTTTTTGTAAGTTAAATTTGGTCCAATGAGGTAAAATATTATACTAAAAAAATATTTTGCATAGATATTATCAACCTAACAACGAAAAATAAGTAAAATATTTTACTCAAAAATATTTTATGTCGAAACAAACGGAGTCTTAAAGTTATTTTAAGTTTTAAAAGTTGAAAATTCATTTAAAAGATGTATGGGGTGACTTTAAGTCAATGTCTGAAATAGCTTTTAAGTTAAAAAACAAAAATTTTTATTTAAAATTTTTATAATTTTTAAAAATTTATTTTTAGATAATTTTATATTCAATATGCATCTTGTTTGATTCATTTTGACGAGTATATTTTAAAAATATAATTTTAATAAAAAATATATTTGCATAATAAAAATTATAATATTTTTTAAAAATATAAAAAATATATGTAAAAAGCAAAAAAGTTAAAAGCTTTTGAGTTAAAAAAATAAAATTTTTTGATTTTTTGGTGGTGTTTAGCATTACTGAAATTAATAACTTGCAGTAGAAATTGTGAGCTTGGCAAAAATTGTATCTAGTCGCTGAAATAAAAAAAAATAATTATAAATTATAGTATAAGTTATGAATGTTAAGAAAAACTTACAATTTATAGTTAAAATTAGTAGTAAGAAACTAAAAATTACTAACAGTAATTTTGCTAAACACTTCTATTGAATTTTTGGACTTCAAACAAAAAGAATAAAAAATCTAATTTTAAGTTGATTTCCAAATGAGGCCTTATTATCATTGTGGTGGTGTTTGGCATTTTTGAAAGTAAAAACTTATAGATTGTAGTTTAGAGTAGAAGTTGTGAGTCTTTGATAAAAAAATTAATTTATAGTTGAAATATAAAAAAAATTAATGATAAATTGTAGGATAAGTTATAAGTATTTAAAAAAATTTATAATTAAAATTAATAATAAAAAATAAAAAACTACAGCCACTAGTTTTGCCAAACAAGGAGGTAAGATTTTAAGCAAACAAGGTATAAGGCTTGATTAGGATAATATGAGGTGCTTGACGTGTCTTTTGAGGGATAGTATATTGTTTTGCCATTAATTGATATGATTTTTGAATATATTTTTATAATTAAATTTATTTGAGTACGATGTTCATCCAAAAAAAAATTGCAAAATTAATTTGGTATGTAATTATGTAATTAAAAAATATTTATTTCGTTATTTTTAAAAAAATTATATTTATTATTTATTTATTTATAAATAAATATAATTAAATTATATAACTACAAAAAAATAAATTAATTTTATTTTTTAATAAATAATAAATTCGATAAAATTTACGTAACGAACAAATGTGATCGGACAATTATATCCAACAGCCATGCCGACTGAGGACATAACAATGTAGAAAAATCTAAAAAGTAATACTAGAAAATAGCTACAAGCATCATCAACCTAAAACCTGAATTTTATGTTTTGGAATGAAAATGAAATTTTTTATTAGGAGTGTTTGGAAGCTTTATACCGTTAATCTAATTTGGAAATCTTTTTAAAAATAAAATTTAAATTGGGTGATCAAATTTTTACTTACCAACTTCCAAATTATAAATATATTAATCTTATTCACAATTTATTTTTTAAAAATAAATTAATAATACAAACCAAAAATGACACAAATAATAGTCCTATTTGGAATAATTGTTTATTTACTAATTTACTTTTGTTTATTTTGTTTTTAATAAATGTTTTTTAATATTTAGTCAAACTATTATATTTTTTAACTTATCTCATTGAGACGAGCTAAAAAAATATAATTTTTGATCAAATTATAAAAAAATTTAAAAAAAAACAAAAATAAATCAAAATAAGTCAATAAATCAAATTTTATGTTGTTTATTTTTATTTTTATTAATTTTTTTATTTTTTAATTAAATTTTTTTACTTTTTGAGTTCATTTCATGGAGACGATTTAAACAAGTAAAATAATTTAGTCAAAATTTTTTTTTAAAAAAAAAAAACAAGATTCACGACATTAACAGGGCCAACATGGTGAAGTGGGCAGATATCAAATCAAATTTAATTTAAAGATTGAACAAGGTTTGAGATGGGTTGTAACCATGGGATGTTTGGCCATCCTTTTATGGCTAGTTTTTAGTTTTTTTAGTATTAATTTTAATAATAAATTATAAATTTTTTTAAATATTCGTAACTTTTCTTACAAGTTATGATTATTTTTTATTTTATTTTACCTACGATTTAATATATTTACTAAATACACAAACTTTTATTATAAATTATAATCTATAAAGTATTAATTTTAAGAATGCTAAACACTCACCATATATCCTACTAAAAAAAAACAATAATGTAGCACTTATGAAACATGATGTTCAATATGTTCATAACGGCCGGGGAAGGGATCACATATCAAAAAAATTATATATATTTTTGGTTCAATGCGTTAAAAGTCATTAGAAATGTCACAGTGATTTTTATGTCTCGAGATTTTTACAAAATTCAATAATAACTTTCAATTAATTCAATAATGACTTTCAAAATATTGAAACAACGAGACATGTTATCTTATGCTTGCTCTCAATGATATCACTGTTGGGTTAGGTGTTTTGTATTCTAAAATACCTATTTATTATTTTATTTTTAGTCTATATGTATTTAGATTAGAATAAAATTAGAAGCTCACTCAGAATCCTAATTGTATAGAATTTAATGTTAAATGGGTTTACGAAATTTTAAAATTTTCTTAGTGTGTCTATGCATAGGACACTAGTAGAAGTTATAGTGCTAGACAAAAAATTAAAGAGGCTAACCGGTAGAGAGATAAAAAATGAGTGCTATACCATTTTAAATTCGACGTATTAAAATATTTTCTCTCTCACGTATGACGTAGAGCGGTATAGACCAAACCACGTAAATTCTCGGTATTGATCATTTTTTATTTTTTTGTATGTAAGTTTTTTGTTTTTATTTACATTCGGAAATTGGTGCTGAAATTCCAACAATTACTTAATGGAATTTTTTTGTAAGTATTATTTTCAAAAATTTCCTATTTTTATTTCTTTTCGTAATGTTGTTGTTTTAGGTCTGAAAATGGATTGGGGAACATGTAAATTATTATTAAGTTGCAGAGTTAGATCATCAAATATACCAACCATGATAAGCTACCAACCATGCCTAGCTTGCAATTCACCTGTTGATTCACCAACTCATCTCCTCTGTATTGATGGATGATTGAAGAAGAAAGTAGGGCATATTAAATTGTTAGTATATACATCACAAATATTTTCTTAGATTCTTTTGCTTTTTTTGTACTTTTTTATTTTTGATTCCATTTCTTTACTTCATCAATTACTCGTCCCGAGATAAATTTAAACAATATACTTGTTCGAGTTAAAGTTGAAAAAAAGTAGATTAGACAAAAAGAAAAGCTAATTGAACAGGCTTTTGTGTGTTTTTTAGTTTTATTTGAGGTTTTTTTAAAAAATTTTTTGGTTAATTCATTTACTTTTTTTAATTTCTCGTCAGGAAAGAAATCTAGAAAGTACGCTCATTTGAATTACAACTGAATTTTTTAAACTAAAATCAAAAAAAATTATATTAAAAAATTTAAACCAAATGCATGCTAAGAATAAAGATGGGAATATTAACTGCCCCTGCTGATTAACGTTCATAGCTTTTTATTTAAAAAAATTTCGCATTTGTTTTTGACAAAAAAAAATTTTGTTGATTTTTTTTTAAATCATTATTTTGTAAATGATGGGACTATTAATTATTCTAGTGTTATTGTCGATGATGGTTGTAGTAGTGATAGTTAGGTGGGCTGCAGCTAGTAATAATGGCGGTAGTGATAGAAGAATAGTGATGGTGACAGCGGCGATGACGGCAATAATAGTAGTAGTGAGCATAGGAATGATAATGATGGTAATAATAGTAATGATGTTGGCACTTGTGGGAGATAGTGTTGATAGTAATAAGGGCGATAGTAATGGTGTTAATAGTAGCAATAGTGGTGGCAATAAAGGTGACGATAGTAATAACAACAGTAGTGATAGAGTAACGAAAAATTATGGTGATTATAAAGCTAAATATAATAATAATAATATAATGGCATATATATAGGTTCTTTTTTGGCCAAATTTGATAATTTTGTTTATTCGGCCTTTTTAAAATTTATTCATCTTTTAAGTAGGTTTTTTTTCTTTTAATTATTTTTTTATTTTTTTGAATAGTCTCAATCAAAAATTTTATTTTAATTTTTTTATTAAAGATAAAAATAAATAACATATAATTTGACTTATTTTTATATTTTCAAAACTTTTTTTCTTCATATTTTAGTAAAAAACAATGTGGTAAGATCATTTTATTTTATTTTTTGACTTTTTTCAATGATAGGAGTCTACAAAATATAATAATTTAATTAAAATATAAAAAAAATCACAAAAGACAAAAATAAGTTAACCTAAAATAAGTAAATAAATAATTATCTCAAATGGGACCATTATACCATTTTATTATACCATAATATTTAATTAAAAAAACATGCAAAGCTTATGTATTATTTATTTCACTTATTCTCTTGATTCAATCTCACCCCAAACGTGGCCCCAAACGTGGCTTAAAAGAAATCTCCAATGAAGTAGGGGACAAGATTTTACCATTAATACTTTTGATAATTACATTTATGTTTTGATTTATACAATATTTATATTAATTTGTTATGATAACACCAAATAATGCTTTCATAAGTTGTTAATCTTTGATGGATTAATTTTTTTTTCTTTAATTAAAAGTGAACTATGTTGTTACTTTATTTAGATTACAATAGATACATTTAGGCCTCGGTTGACAACTTGGCTTTAAGTTATTTTTTTTAAAAAAAAATTACTTCAAATTTAAAAAGTCAAAAGTTTGTTTCGAAGAGATATGAGATAACTTTTAGCCAAATGCTTAAAATAACTTTAAATCAAAAGACAAAAAATTTTGCTTAAAATTACGACAATTTTGTAAAATTTATTTTTAGATAATTTTATATTTAATATGAATACTATTTGATAGGTTTTAATAAGTATATTTTAAAAATATAATTTTTATAAAAAATAGAATTGTATAATAAAAATTATGATATTTTAAAAAATATAAAAAAAAGTTTTTGTAAAAAATAAAAAAGCTAAAAGTTTTTGAGTTAAAAAACAAAATTTTTTAACTTTTAAACTTTAAATGTAAAAACAAAAACTTGACTTAAAATTAGCTGACAAACGAGACCTAAGGATCCATTCAAACTCGATTCACAATATCAGTAAAAATTGTTGGGATAATTTTAAAAGGATCACTTGTTATTATTTATATAATAATTTTATTTAATAAAATAATAAAAATAATTTAATGATATAATATTGATACACCGTTATTAATTAAGTAAAAAAAAATCTCAAAAATATTTAAAATGCTTTTTGTCGGAACAATCTTTTCTCCGGTCCTTTATTTTACCAATCAGTCCAATTAGCTTTTTTCTTAATTTTGATGATTCGAATCGTTTATATTATTTTTCTCATTTTATAAATTATTTATACAAAAAATAAAGGTTAAATGTCATTAAATACCTTAACAAACACAAAAGTATAAAAAAATTAAATGCTAAATAGACATCACCATATATTTTTTAACACAAATGTATTTATTAAGGGACTTAGAAACATACCAATATCCGATCAATATAATTTTTTATATAAATAATCTATACATTAAAAGTAATAAAATGAATGAATAAAATTATTAAAATAAATTCATTTTGAATTCAAAATAATTTTGATTGGAGTGTACAGTCAGCTGATAAACTGGAGGGAAGCAATGCTTTTGAGTTTTATAAAGACTCATTGAAAATACGAGATGAGATGACTGATAATGTATCTATCTCATCTCAAGATAAATTGACGAGATATTGGGTGCTTCTTTATTTCACGGTTCACCTACTTTGCTTACTTTTGCAAACCAAAATTTCTTGGGTATCACGTTACTGGACCGGGGGAGCGTGATGCGCTCTAATGAGCAGCATGCTAGTGTTGTGTTTTGAAGGGTATATTTTTTGAATAATTTTTTATAATTTAATTTATTTATTATATAGAAATTGTTAAATTTATTTAGTATGTAAAAAATTAAATTTATTTTAAAATTATTGTTAAGTAATTAAATAATATTTGTTTAATAATATATTTTTAAAATTATAATATTTATTTATTTATATATAAAATAATATTAAGAGATCTTACTCAATCACTTATTTATATATGTCAAATTAATTTAAATTTTTACATAATAAATAAATTTAGATGAATTTTATATAATAAACAAAATGAATCATAAAATATTATTAAAAAAACATGCTGTTTAAACCACAGCACGAGCGTGCTTCCACGGGACACATCACGCTTCCGGATTCCCACGATACTACCACGTGGAGTGACTGGAGTCTTACAAATTGTTCCCTTTGGCACGTGCTTTGACGAGTTCTTTTTTATTTATTTAAAAATACGTATGGAATCTAAATATATTATCGACTTATTTACTTATCTAATTTTGTTTATTTTTATTTTTATTATTTAATTAAATAATTATATTATTTAATTTTTTTTATTGAGACGAACTGAAAAAAAACAAAAATTGATTAAAGTACAAAAAAATTCAAAAAAGGCAAAAATAAATCAAAATAAATTAATAAATCAAATATTATGTTGCTTATATTCATTTTTAGTAAAATTTATTTCAGCTTTTGATTAAAATTTTTAACTTTTTTGATTAATCTCATTGAGATGATTCAAAAAAAAAAAAATTTAATCAAAAATTAAAAAAATTTCAGAACAGACAAAATTCAGCAAAATTCTTGACATCTAGCAGAAACAAAACCTATAAAATCATATAGGAATATATATGATAATAAAGTTCTAAAAAAAAATCTATATAAGGAGGACACAAATTGTCACACCCCAAATTTTTAAAAAATATTCTAAATGTTAAATTTTAAAAAAATAACAAAATTTCCCATGTTTTATAGATAATCTAAGTTTACATAATAACATGTAATAACATAAGTATTATAATATACACAGGTTCTTACTGAAACTCAACAATAAAACTTTAACTCAATACTGAATCATAGACTATTCATCCTAACTTTTTACGCATATATTTAAAATTTCAAGTTTAAATTAATAATATAAACCAACATACTAAAATACAAAAATAAATTATTCAAATACTTTCATCTAAACTGCTATTACGAACCAAATAAAAAAATTACCTTATAATTTTCACACAAAAAATAGAATGAATAGTCTTCAAATCACAACTGTAACTACATAATTCTTATTCAAATAAATTTTCAGAAAAAACCTCAGAAATACAATTAATCCTAAGGTGCAACAGAACTTAGAATATCCAAACACATAAACAAATCAATGAAAGAAATATTTATCAATAGCTAACAAAAGTAAGTACGAAAGAGATAAATAAAGTGTACGTCAATTGAAATAAAAACAAAATAAAAGTATGTAAAATCTCATTTCATTAGATTCTCAAACCTTTAACAATATTGAGTTTTGCTTTATTAAAATTTTAATCAATTTAATGTAATCGCCCATGAGGTGTATGACATACTTAAGAGAGTAAACAGCAGTTCCTTAGTATTAGGTCTGTGTACCCTAGTGGTAGTACACCCGTCACCTAACCCACCTAGGCATTACATTGTACTAGTGAGCTGGGATGCCTACTTTCAAGACACCAACCTCCTGAATATAAGAATCCATCTGCGCACTGAGCCTAGAATTCATAAATTAAACCGATAATTCATTACTTAGGTGTCAACCATAAATCCCTTAATTCTATTCCGAAATTTTTTTTACTTTTCATTAAGTATCGTATATCATTTCTTAACAAAATTAATATTTTTACCAGTTCAAAATATTCAAACCAAGAACATATCCAATTCAAATTTT
>JAOTRH010000025.1:12050126-12064191 GCA_034768845.1 Heliamphora exappendiculata | reverse complement strand
AACAACCTCTCTCTCTCTCTCTCTCTCTCTCTCTCTCTCTCTCTCTCATATATCCCGCATGAAAATTATTAAATACTTTCAAAATATGATATAAATAATATTATATAATATTTTTAATAAATAAATAATTACAAATTATATAATATAAATTATTTTTTATCACTTAATAATTTAATAAAAATAAATTGATATATTTTTACCGTAAAATTTATAAAAATACACATGAAGTTAATGCATAGAACTCCGGAGCACCGAATAATTACTCCTCACCGCAAGCTCTGAAAGTTAGTTCTGACTCCGTCTCCACCGCCTCTCTCTCTCTCTCCCAATACGCACAAATCTCTCTCACATCACACGCATACACCATTCTCTCTTTCTCTCACTAAAAACCCCATTTCTCGCTCTATAAATCGATCAGAGCCCGGATTTTCTTGGGAAATCCTGTAAACCAGAGGTTCTGGGAGCGACCGAGAGCGAGAGAAATGAAGAATTTGATCTGTCTCTCTTTCCTTTTTCTTTTTCTCTCCCCACTCTCTTCCGCCACTCTTCGCATCCCGTCGACCGCCAAGTTTCCGTCGCTTCACGCCGATAAGTTGATTAGAGAGCTCAATCTGTTCCCCAAGGAGTCGATCAACATCGTCGATCGCGATGACTCCGCGCCGATCGGTCCGCGGATCGTCGAGAAACGATTCAAGTTCCCTAATTTGGCTGGCCCCAGCGTCTCGGCCGAAGATTTAGGTCACTATGCTGGCTACTACAAGATTGAGCATTCTCACGCTGCTAGGTGATTTATAACCCTGGAATTTTAATTTTTCTAACTCGGTACAACGATTTTATGTGGTCCCTTGGGGTTTGTCTGTGTAATAGGAAGTTGCGTTGAGGAATTTCTTTGATTTGCTCGAAATATGTATTGAATTTGTGTTTTCTATTTAACAGGCTTGTGGATAGATAACTGGTGGTCTTAAATTTTTCCTTTTCTCTTGAATCAAGGATTTGAGTTGTGAACATGGATTAGTAAGGGCGTATTTCATCAAAATTAAATGCAAATGTTTAATTTACAAGGTTATTATAATGACGGATTTCTTCTTCTTCTTCTTCTTCTTCATCTTCTTTTTTTTTTTTGTTTTTCCCACGTTCTTTTTATTTATTTATTTATTGCTCTTTAATTCTCCAATCTTTATGGATATTTTAGAAATTATTTGTCTATGAGGGCGGCAATTGATTAAATTTAATTTATATTGTTATATACACATATAGTGGGAGTTTGTAGCTGGATATTCTATTTCTTGCTTTATGTATGAACGACTTGATCATACAGTGAGTCACTGACCTCAAAGATAGTGATTTTGCACGTAAATTAATTTTTTTATGAACAATATTTGGTTGATGAAGCTATTGATCTGCTGAGTATTTAGTATCTTCTGTTTATTTACAAGTAGGATAGTTTTTAGCTCAGGATCAAGGCCATGTGTGGATATGACACTATAATTTAATGTAAATCTACTGAAATGGAGGATCCATGTGTGTTCTTTGGTTGATGTGGATTCGTACTTGATAATGAATAACATTGTTGGCTGTGGTATCTACCTTATTCATGGCTAAGGCTACCTCAATCCCGGATGGTTTAAAAAGATCAACCAACTCGACTGATTTGTTGAATTTGTGGTTCAGTAGTTTTCTATCTCTTAAATTTCTGAAGTTTGATTGCCGACCTCTAAGTTGATATGGGCCATATGGCAACATTTCGAATAAGCTTAATCAATCTTGCATTTACATAATATTGTGTTATGTTTCATCTAGATTTTTCTTGTCTTATTTTTTTTAAACTTATTAATGTGAGTAATATCGGTGTTGCTTTTCATATTTATGCTTGCGTATCATGGTTTGTGTTTGTAGGATGTTCTACTTTTTCTTCGAATCACGCAACAGCAAGAAGGACCCTGTTGTTATTTGGTTGACTGGTGGACCAGGCTGTAGCAGCGAATTGGCTATGTTCTATGAAAATGGTCCTTTTGCTATTGCAAAAAACTTGTCTCTTGAATGGAATGAGTACGGGTGGGACAAGGTAATGTTTCCAGAGTAATTGGAAGCTTGCATTGGTTTGATATCGCATAAAAGTTATTTGATTTCTTTTACATCCTTCCCTTCCATACATGTAGTTGTGGAGATTGGCTGACTGCTGAGCATCAAGTTTGTAAGAAGCATTTAGCGTGCATTTTTATTTAAGCGGTTGAGATTTTTGTTGAATGTCAAATCTTTAATGACTTGGTTTAATGAATTTTTATGCAAAGTTAAAGAAATTACCCAATTTCTTCATCATGTTAAATAAACTCAATTGAACTATTGATTTGGATGTTATTGAAAGTTAACTCAATAATGCTTAGTTTTTCTTCTTCATGATTACTATATCGGTTTGCAAGTAAGGTAATTGTGGATTGTTGATAATCTTATATAAAGGTAATGTAAATTTCAATTATTTGGGATTTGGTAGATTATTTCTGTTTTATATCAGAATGCATAAGGTGTTGTGTTGAGCTTATCTGGTTGTTTTTCCCCACCCCTTTTTAATTCCCTTGTACAGTTGTACCCCCTTTTCCCCCCTCATCATGTAGCTTGAAAAACTGGAACCACTCGTATGTGTCGTATCCTTGTTAACACAAATACCATCAAATGTGGTAACTGGTAATTGTCATGAATTTAATTTTTTTATGTTGTGATTCTTGAACTTTTCCTCAGCTCATCATCATCTTCTCTTGATAAACACTAATATTTCATTAAAAAAGACAGCATTAGAATGCCAGCTATATGCACAAAGGTGAAGCAAGAAGACTGTACATCTTCAGAAATATACCCTCTTTTATCAAAAAATACACACGCACCCACTCCTGCGCCTTGCATAAAAAATCAAGAAAATAATAGATTCTTCCACCAGATTACCATTTCAAATCTTTTGAACTAACATCCTGTCCAGCCCCCTTGTTTGCACACTTTTCATGTTCTCCATTATGTCAGACCCCATTGTAGCCCCACTATCTATCTTTAGTCAGTAGGCTGGAATTTCCAATTGTTTTCTTTTACATCCTAAAATATATTTGCGGCACCTTTTTTAAATTTTCCGTGATGGTTGAGTTGGTATTTCATTTGAAATGTTGATAAGCATCAACAGTTTATTATGTACATCTTAAGCAATTTGTCAAATGGCCTAAGATAGATATCTCTTGTTTTTTGTGTGCTTCCTATCACTGAGCACACATGTTTGGTTTGCAGCTTGATTGACTCGATAAACTTTAACATCGTTGAGTATTGTTGGCTATTCAAACTTTCATTGTAGAACTACTGCTGAGTCTGTTTTTCCATTTTGTATTTGGATATTTATATTTTCTGCCAAAGTATCTTTATTTTGTGGCTATAGACTCCTATGAAGGAAAGTTGAAATCACTGTGACAATCCTGCAGGCATCAAACCTTCTATATGTGGATCAACCCATTGGGACTGGATTTAGTTATAGCTCTGACAAACGTGACATTCGACACAATGAAGATGGTGTCAGTAATGACTTATACGACTTCTTGCAGGTGTGATTATTCACCCTTCAAAAACTTTATCTGCAATAAATTCCACTTTGATCTCGTCAAACTGCTGATTATTAATGATTAATAATTTAAAGGCAGAAGTTTTAAAGGTTTGAACATCACTTGGATTAAATGTCACTCCAAGTCTTTAGGTTAGCAACCTTTGGATGCTTTTTTTATTTTGTTTATTTTTTGGTAAACATCTTTTTCTTCTTTGCTGCACAGAAAACCATGGTCATACTTTTAGAACAGCATGCCATTATTTTATCTCCGTCAGTTAATACCATGGTTATACCTCACTTACGACTTCATCTAATCTGTGGGCATTTCCTAATAGTTTTTTCGTATTTTGCCTCAATTGCCTTGATTCGTTTGTTTGAAAACATTATTTCATGATGTCATTTTCTTCAAAACTGGAGAGTAGTGAAGATGAAAAAGATCTAAATGCATAGTACAAATTAGATTTACTAATTTATTAATGGAAAGAGAAGTGATTATTACTGAAGCTGGTTTGTTTGGATAATATTAGGCCTTCTTTGCGGAGCATCCTCAGTTTGCAGAGAATGACTTCTACATAACTGGAGAATCATATGCTGGGCACTATATACCTGCTTTTGCCGCTCGAGTTCACAGAGGAAACAAAGCTAAAGAGGGAATTCACATAAACTTGAAGGTATGCCTAGAGTTATTCCAACTAAAGCATTGTAGTGTCTCATTTTAACTGTAATTTTAACTCAGTACTGAACTCGGCTCTTTCTGCTTGGACAGGGATTTGCCATTGGTAATGGGCTTACTGATCCTGCAATTCAGTACAAAGCATACACAGATTATGCATTGGATATGGGGATTATTAAGAAATCTGAGTATAATACTATCAACAAGGTGCTTCCCGTCTGTGAAACAGCAATAAAGCTTTGTGGTAAGATTCCATTTGATATTGGTCCAAATTTTATTTTGTGTTTTACTTTTTTCCTCCCCCCACCCCCATCCTTCCCCTTTCCTTCAAGGTTCCTTCCCTGCCAATTTCTTTCCCAAGATTTTTCTTATGTCTGTTATGAATCTTGACAGCTTACTACTTATTGAGTTTCAGGAGCTGTTACCTTTCTTTCTATGGCCAAAGATCTAATTATTTTGTTTCAGGAACTGATGGTACAATTTCTTGTGTGGCTTCGTACTTTGTCTGCAATACCATATTCAGTAGCATTATGGCAATTGCTGGAAATGTAAATGTAAGAAAACCCACAAACTCTCCCTTCATTAGTTATCCAGTAACAGCATCATGTAAACCATTTTCCACGTGCTTCCAAATTATGAGATTGATGAAGCTTAATGTTAATTTAAAGCAAAACCAATTTTCACAATCCTTGTCAAGAACACAGTTTTTTTCCAATAACGAGTCTTTTTTCCTCCAAATGTGTGTTTGAGAAGTCTGTGGGTTATGGATAGTCGAGAGAACTCTAAGAACAACTCCAAGTTTGATTAGAATTGATGTCTTCACCTGCAGTACTATGACGTCAGAAAGAAGTGCGAGGGCAGCCTTTGCTATGACTTCTCGAACATGGAGCAATTTCTGAAGCAGAAAACTGTCAGGGATTCTCTTGGAGTTGGGGACATAGACTTCGTTTCCTGTAGCCCTACCGTGTACCAGGCGATGCTTGTGGACTGGATGAGAAACCTTGAAGTTGGCATTCCTGCTCTTCTCGAGGACGGAATCAAGTTACTTGTATATGCTGGAGAGTATGATCTCATCTGCAATTGGCTTGGTAAGTCATTTTCGAATTAATTTTCAGAGTTATTCTTCTCCAGTTACTTAACATTCCCTCCAACATTTTTTTTATGAAAATGTTAGAGGGAAGTAAGAAAATAATGGTGTTAGTAGTTGTGGTAGTGTTAATATAGGTGGTGGCGATGGTGGCGGTGGTGGGAGTTACTGGCAGCAGCGGCAATGGTGGTGGTAGTGGTGGGGGAATAGGAGGTAGAGATACTGACGGTCAACCAATTAATGTGACTTGTGAGGTACAACAATTATTAGGAAACAATCGAGTTAGAGCCATAGCTATGAGTGCTACATGGTCTAATGGGAGGAATGGACATAGGAGTTCGTGTTCCGGTCGGTAGAGCGACTCTCGGATGAATTTTCAACATGCTTGGAGAGCTTGTTGGTAATTTAGGTCCTGTAAATACTCGCTCAACATCCCCTATTCATATATTTGTTCCCTCCTTTATACACACACATGCAAAATTATCTATTTTTTAAACAGAAATTAAAGTAGTAGATCTTTTAGCCCCTTATTGCTGTGGAGGAAAATTTGGATTATTCGGTTTAGAGTGGGTAAATCAGTATTTATTATGGAATTGATTTAACAATATTGCCAAAGCTCATAGAGGTGTATCTGAATTCGACGGAGTTGGTAAATGCACTCATGGTAGTGTTGATATAGGTGGTGGTGATGGTGGTGGTAATGGGAGGTAGTGGCGGCAGCGGCGGTGATTGTATTAGTGGTGGAGGAGGAGGCAATGGCAGCAGTGTGGTGTGGTGGTGTGGAGGTGTGGAGGCAGCAGTGTTTGTGGTGGGGTGGTAATGGTGGCGTTGGAGCGATGATATTGGTGTAGTAATAGTATATCTCATGGAGTCATAGGTATGGAAAACGTTTTCCGCCTTTAAAAACTGGAAAACGCTTTTGCATTTAAAAGCTGGAAAACATTTTCTGTAAAAAAATAACTTATTTTCTGTTGGCTTTTCTTGTACTAAGCACTAAAAAATACAAAAAATATTTTCTGTTGAAACAAACAGAACATTCTTAACTTTTCCTTCAACATATAATAGAATCCTAATCAAGGAATAAAATTTCATCGAGCAGGCAATTCTAGATGGGTGCATGCCATGGAATGGACTGGTCAGAAAGAGTTTGTGGCATCTTCTGAAGTTCCTTTTGAAGTCGATGGTTCGGAAGCAGGAATATTGAAGAACCACGGGCCTCTCAGTTTCCTTAAGGTCTCTCTCTCTCTCTCTCTCTCTCTCTCTCTCTCTCTTGATATTTTTGGAGGTTCTATATATATATATATATATATATATATCGTATATATGTACATATATATAAGCACAACAGCAACACAGTGATTAGAATGGGATGTGCTGTGCCCTTAAAAACAACACATTGCTAACGGTTCAGATCATAAAAACATGTTCGAGAGCCAAGGTTATGTTGGAGCATGGGCACAACACCAACCCCTAATATGGGATGCGTGTGGTGCCCATAAAGCATGTTGTGCTCTTCCTGGTTCTCGAATATATTTTTATGATAAGAATCGTCTATTATGTAGAATTTGTAAGTAAATCATTCATGAAAAAATATCAAATTAATTAAATATCGATAGTTTTGTTATTAGATTTCACTTGTAAAAATGTGTGTTGTGTGTGGTAAATATAATTGAAAAAAAAAAAAACTTTGTTAAATAAATGTAAACAGATCACAGGTTATAGGTATCCGATCAACCTTTTTTTTTTTTTACACGAGTAATATACTTAGCAATGACTACAAAATAAACGGTTAAAAGGTTCTAATCATAGAAATATGTCCAACCTCCGAGTTTATGTTGGAGCACAGCACAAACCCTTGAATTCTTATATCCAGTTGGAGAGTGCTGATGTTGATATTTCTGAATGTGTGTGATGACAATCAGGTCCATGACGCTGGTCACATGGTTCCAATGGATCAACCTAAAGCTGCGCTAGAGATGCTGAAGAGGTGGATCCAGAGCTCACTTTCTGGAGCCACTGCTGAACCAGAAAACTTGGTGTCTTCAATGTGATTTTCTTCTGATTGTGGTTTTCTTGGCTTTCCTCAGCATGATTGTAAATATTTGTCCACAAGGTCCTATATTACTCTTGCATCAAGTGGGCCCCCATGCTCTGTGCTTTTTCTTTTTCTTTTTCTTTCTTTCCTTTCTTGGTGTTCTAAAAATCCTAAAAAATCTCAATAAGCAATTTAACAATAGATTTCCTGGTTTGTTGTTGTGTTTTGTTTTCTTCCTCTGCAATTGATTCTTGGTGCTGATGAGTTATAGTGAAATCTTTAATACAATTTAACAAGATTTGATGGGATAGTTGTTCTGTGTAGCATTTTCAAATACTTGGGATCTTTTTGATGTAATAGCTGTAATAAAATCTCTGCTCTCCCATCTATTGGCCCCTCCCTCTCTATGATAGAATACTTGGTATTTAATTATTTTTATGAATTGTTTATTTAATTAATTTTGAATAAGTCAGCATTTTGCTCAAATCAATATAGAGCTGGGCTATTAGCTGAAGCTGGCAGTATAAAATCGAAATAACTAGTTATAATAAACATGAAAGAGATAAATTAGATACATGTTTAAAATCAAAATACCAATTGAATGTTTTTGATAACGAATTGTTTGTTGGTCTGCAACCCATGATCGACTTGTTTCAGAGATGCTTAATTCAGTTTGGGTATATATATATATTGTATTTTTAGTTAAGGTTTTTTAACATTCTATTGTATTCACTCTTGAATATGTACTCCTATATAATATGGTGTTGATAAATTTTACAGTATAATAACTTGAATGGTTAGAAAATAAAAAAGTGACTTATATTATGTAGATTGTGATCATTTATTTATTATGAATATTCTGTAACATTACTTACATAGTACTCTATAAGTATCTAATAATTTTTATCTAATAATTTTTTGTCTCTTACCTAGTGAAATTGCCAAAATTATGTATATCTTAGTTTCAAGTGATCTACTTAAATTTCATGTTTTGTATGGTTGCATATTTTCTTCCTTGTTTTTTTTATTTTTTTTGGTCATAAAACTCTCTTCCTTTACAACTTACTAAAAATAAAGTTTTAAAAAGTCTCCCATATAAGCTTCGTTGGTTATTTAGCTTTAAATTAGTTTTTTTTATTTTAAGTCAATTTAAGTTAAATAAACAAAAAATTTATTTTGTGAGTTTTAAGTATGACTTAAAGTTATTTTTCATAAATGACTTTAAGTTACTTTAAACTAAATAAACAACTATACAAAATTATATAATTACCTATTGTATTATTTTTTTATTTTTTTATAATTTTATATTCAATATCGATCTTATTTAATAGATCTAGACACGTAAGTTATAAATATATAATTTTTATAAAAGATAAATGTCAATTTTAAAAGTCATAATATTTTTAACAAAGTTATTATGAAAGTTTGTGAAGGGTATAAATGGTAATTGAAAGACAAAAAGACAACATAAAGTTGCCAAATACAATAACTAGTTTTTTGGCTTTAACCCTAAAAACTTTAAACTTAGCTTAAAGTCACTTATTAAACAAGGGTATAGTATAATGTGTCCTATAAGCTCTTTACAAACAATGCCTTCAAATGGGTGGTTTCACACTTAATTCCCAACCTACATGAAATTTTTGTCTAATACTAATTTCTATAATTATAATAGAGAAATCCAACTACAACTCCATCTAGTGGAAAAATTAATAATTATTTTTAATAAAATTGGAATATATTATTCTAGAAAAAAATGCTCATTAATAGAATTCAAAATTGTAAAATATTCAATAAGTTAATTGCGATTTGGGTGATAAACCAATTAAAATAAGAGGAGAAAATATTTCATGTTGGATTAAAACATTTCATATTTTAGCAGTAACGATATTTTAACAATAAAACAATATCTAAGTAACAAAATTCTATAATTATGTAAAGGAGGGGCCTTATTATTATAGTAAATATACATTATATAAAATAAAATGAAGGTTAAAAATAGAACAAAATTCAATATCATTTTATTTTTCAAGTCACAATAGATATACCTTTTTGTTATTTTTATTTTTATTATATATACTATGTATACTTTAAGTTTCACATATTTAAAAACCAAAAACCTCATGATCTTTTGATTGTTATTGTTTTAATTGTGAAAGTTATAACTATTGGATGATTTTAGTCAAATATAAAATTGTTATCAATCATCACTCCCAAAGTTATATTATTTTATTAGGTTGTATTTGTTCTAGAGTTATATTATTTTATTAAGTTATGTTTGGTTTATTAGAATGAACAGTAAAATAAAATGATAATTTTGTCAAAATATCTATTTCAATATTTAGTTGACCAAACATAATAGATGTCAATTACAAAGTAATTACTATTCATGGCATATTCCATTTTAAGTCTATTTCATACTCTATTTTATTTATGTGCAAAATCATTCTATTGAACCAAATACTATTTTATTGTATTTGTTTTATTTATAAATATGTCTATCAAAAAAATATAAATATGGGTATATTAAATGTAAAGAGAGAGAGAGAGAGACAGTAAGTAGATGAATTAATTTACTAATAAACAGTGATATTGATAAATATGTTATTAGCAAACTTAAGTATTGTTGTGCAAGAAATGTTCAGAATAATCATAAACAAACATAAATAGACAAATTTTATGTAGTCACGGGTGGCAAATTTTAATATATGAAAAAAAAAAACTTACAAATCACTCGGCTTTTACAAATTTTCTCTCTCAAACAACTTGCACACGAAATAATCTGATACTATATTTATATTTATAAAAAAGAAAAGAGACTTAATTTAATCACACTTGTGCAAGTCAAGTTCAAAACTAATTAAACAACTGTAAATTCACATTCTTCAGAACTTTTCAAATTTAGTAATCCTAATAGACAAGAAATCTATACCAATTGAAATTGAATTTAAGTCAAAATTTTCAACAATCTCCACCTTGGCTAGAATTTATATCATAAACAAATCAACATACCAATGCCACCACCAAATACACTAAAAGTGTTCAAATTTTTTAATCAAACAAATCGACAGATTTAACTCTACCTCCAAACGTGCTCTATGGCACCAAATTCACTTGAGGTGACAAAAGCTTCAAAACAAATATATTGGCAGATTAGTGTTACCACCAAATACATCTTGAAACGCCAAATTGCACACAAATGTGCCAAATTCTAAAAATTAAACAAAATATAGACAAAAACACATATCACGTTCAAACTAAATGTGAGCCGGATAGAGCAGCTACTCAAATTACTAAATTTTGTCAAGTTCAAGCCGTATTGAAACTTAATCCAAATGATGGATCTTATCATCCAAATTGTCAACATATCTTCCACTAACAAATGCAACTGGATAACCGATACAAAATTCATCTATTGACAAACTTCATATGAGAACAAACTTCATTTGAAAACAAACTCCATTTGAAGAACAAACTCCTTATGATGAACAAAATAAATTTTTCCATACGAACAAAACAGACTGTATCCACTACAAAATTCTCAAATTTTGACTTCTTTAAAGAATTGAAATAGGCGATTTTTTGATTATAAATCAAAGATATAAATAACTAAATCCGAACCAACAAACAAAACTCTTAACAAATTCGGCCATCAAAAAAGCTCTACCACAGACAATATTCGACGCTTGAATAAGATTAAAAATAATTTTTTTAAAAATATGATAAAATTGAATTTTTTTAATAAAAAAACTGAACTGATTAAAAGTAAAATTGTGATTAAATCTACAACGATCAAAACAGTAAGAACCTTTTTGACCAAAAAAATATTGACCAAAATAATATTAAATCAAAAATAGCAAAAAAAAAACATTGGACCAAATCAGAGAAAGTGTCGCAGCGGCTGAGATGCGTTGATCATATGCGGAGCAATCAGAAAAATCAAACCAAGAATCAACAGCAGCAATTCTTCAACAATAGCCTAAGATGCGTTTGGCCAATCACAAATATTGTAAAGATTTAATTAGAGTGTGCGAGAGCGTCTGAACTCGGGTTTTGACGTATAATATACTGTTGAAATCGTCTCGACGAGACGGAACTTCTAGTATATTCGAAAGTTATTTTTGACCACTTGAATTCTAAGCAAAGAGCAAAAAATAGTTTTAATTAAAATTCTGATACCACTTGTTGTGCAAGAAGGGCCCAGAATAATCATAAATAAATACAAAGAGGCAAGT
Organism: Heliamphora exappendiculata; assembly: GCA_034768845.1. Classification (NCBI taxonomy): domain Eukaryota; kingdom Viridiplantae; phylum Streptophyta; class Magnoliopsida; order Ericales; family Sarraceniaceae; genus Heliamphora; species Heliamphora exappendiculata. Next base: position 12,052,590 of record JAOTRH010000025.1, on the reverse strand, counting down.
TTTATGTATTCACGGGTGACAAAATTTAATATATGAAGAAAAGCTTACAAATCACTCGGCTCTTACAAATTTTCTCTCTCAAACAACTTGCACACAAAATAATCTGATACTACATTCATATTTATAGAAAAGAAAAAAGATCTAATCTAATCATATTTGTGTTGATCGAGTTCAAATCTAATTAAATAACTGTAAATTTACATTCTTCAAAACTCTTCAAATTTAGTAATCATAATAGATTGGGAGTTTATACAGACTCAAATTGGATTTGAGCCAAAATTTCCCAACAAGTATAAACTCTTAACTAGTAATTTTGCCTTAAAAAGATAGAAAAATTAATTTATGTAAAATAGTTTATTATATAAAAATTGAGCGTTGCTAAAAATTTTGTCCTACCCCTCGAAAATATTTGAGCCACCTTTGTTAACGTCCTTCAAAAGAAGATGAACCGATCACAAGCCGTTGCCGATAATAAGAAAAACAAAAACAAACTGTTGTTGCCAAAATTAGTAAAATACAAGAAATCTTATGGGAGCAAAATTTGCTATTTATATAAGAGAGAATGAGAGAGCATGAGCTATATATAGAGTTTATTTGTGTAAAAGCACTTTAAAGCACCAACCACATGATTAGGGGATGTTTGGAAAAGCTTCTCTATCAGTTTTTAATTTTTTGCTACTATTATAGTAATAAAATTATAATTTTTTCTAAACGCTCATAACTTTTACTATAAGTTATAATTGTTTTTTTTTCTATTTCAGTTACAAACTAATATTTTTACCAAACACTCATAACTTTTATTACAAACTCCAATTTATAAATTATTAGTTTCAACAATACTAAACTTTTCATGAGCCACCCACGTACACCACCGTCACAAGTTTAACTTTTTAAAACCACTTTACACATAGTTTTAAAATCAAACTTTTCTGCTTTTTGGTCGTGCCAACAACACCATGTTGTTGGTGAGCGTAGGATTTACGTCGATTTTATTTTTAAAAAATAAATGTGATTTGTTCATGCTGTTAACGATATCTAAGTGATCTTAACAATATCTAAGTGATCAACGTTAGTGATAGAGGCATCGTAAATTGTTCTACGAACATTGCGATAACTCTGTCGTCTTACTAAATCCCACATCTACTAAATCTGTCACAAATGAGTGCCTTACGACGCTAAAGAGCTTGCCACAAGAAGGCAGCAACATTTGAAATGACACCAATAAAATGAAGAGCCCCCAATTACTCTGATTTTGATTAAAAAAATAAATTGTTGTTTCTTAAATTCATAAATTATTCGTAGAATATTATTGAATAAAATGTAGGAAGAATAAGTTTTTAGTAATGATTGATAAAATTATTATAAATGTTTTTTGGTATTTATAACTTTATATTATTTAGTGTTTCTCAGCTGTTTGGTTATAGTTTTTATTTTTATTTTTTTCAAAAAAGAATCTCCAAAAATAGACAAAACGTGTTTGTTAGCAATTTTCCAAAAATTGCATGTTTCCAAGAAAATGAGTTAAAAAATAACCTAAAAATTAAAAATTTTAAAAACCATGTAAAAGTGTTTCTATTTGTAATTTTCTTTCTTACTCTCCAAATGTAAAATGATTATTTAGTTATAAAAAAAGTCAAAAAAACACTTTTGAAAAAAAGGCAATGAGAAAAACATAAAGAAATTAATTTTTATTACTTATTTAGTTTGCAAAAAAGTTGATAAAAAATTCAGTTATAACTTTCTCGTAATGCATAATCTTATATTTTTTTTACAGGATTTATTTTTTGAAAAAATATTTCTCGCAAGAATTTCTCTATGGCAATTGAACACACATATAGAAAAATAAAATAATTTTTTTCTTTTTCTTTCCCTTTCCTGTTAAATGAACAAAACAGCATAGTTTTAACAAAAGCAATGAGAAAAGATTAAGAAAAAATAAAACAATAAACTTTAAAAAAATGTCTAATCTTAACTGCATAATCCCCCATAAAAGGCAAGGGAAAATATTATTATTGTACATATAATAAAAATTCTCAAAAGTGAAAAATATCTAAATTTTCGTAGTTTCTAATAAGTCCCTGTTTGGGACAGCTTAAAAGTAGATATTTTTAAAAAAAATATTTTTTAAACCACATTGTTTGGTATTACAAAAAGAGTCATGTTAACCACTACTTATTGGGTAATAATTAATAAGTTAATAGGGATAAAAAAAAATTTAATATCAATACATTTTTAAAAATGATCCTACCACTTTTATATATATTAATATATTTTGTATACATATTTATATATTATATACCCATTAATCGAATGGACGGTAGTTAGTATTTTTTTTCAAAAAGTGAAATTTATTCGCATCACAAACACTCACTATTTTGAATTAAATGATTATAATATTAAGAAGTCAACTTTACTTTAAAAATAATATGTATATTAATATCTCAAATATTACCATTTAAAATAA
>JAOTRH010000025.1:12019599-12040589 GCA_034768845.1 Heliamphora exappendiculata | reverse complement strand
ATAGTTATTGTTTCAAACTAAGAAAGAATGGTACTTATTCAACCAAATTACTCAACCAAATTGTAGAAATCTCTCTTGAGGGTTGGCTTAGTATTGATGATTCATGTGGCATCTCAATCATATTGGTATTATCTACTTCCCTCCTACGGTATCTCGCCCAATGCCAACTCAATCATGTCTGGAACAAATATCTCCTACTCCATAATGGCTTATGCTTTTTGAAAATATTTTATATTGGCAACATAATCCTCGTCAGAGCCCGTGTGTCTATCCTTTTGTTATGTTTTGCTCCGTAAAGTATTATCTTCCCGAGACTGATGGTAGCCTCCACCTTGGCACCCAAGATAAGTGTAATGAGTAGTAAAGGGTGCTTATATGATAGCAAATTACATGTTGGCTTGCAAACCTTCGAAACCATCACCATGATTGAACTTTACAAAACATTGGTTCTTCTTTTAATAAATTGAAGGTTGATTTTTTTGGGGGGGGGGGGGAAGTTATGCAAGTGATAGTACCCAGATGATAGTTTTAAAAGAAAGAAAAGAGATCTGACATCCTCTGGACGGAGATGTGTATGAGTCTTCTTTTTAGTTTTGAATGATTTTAAACTGTTGACTGGCATATCAAGTGTTTTTTTTAATCCAAAAATGGTTTTAGCTCATCCCCTCATATGTGAAGAATAATTGTAAAACTTGTCCTTCGCAGCTGGTCGACAACTTATGAGGATTTGCTATGTAGTTACGAGCCTTTCCCCGAGCACATTCCATTATCAGTAAGGATCTCTAACATACATGCCCACAGGTCATATCTTTATCATATTCTTCTGCATTATAAAATCAAGTGGCATTTTGTTTACTAAAACATCTAAAAGATTCTATTAGTATTCAAAGAAATCGGTGGAATCGGTATACTTGTCCAAACCGATCCAATATTTATGATTTGGTTTGGCGTGGTGTGTTTTTTTTTTTTTTTGGTTGACGGTTTGATTAAGGTTTGAATTTATTAAAGTTTGTTCACTATGGTTCAGTTCATGGGTTAAGTTTTTAGAAAATCGTATAAAACAGAACCAAACCGTTTCTTAATTTTGTTGTATTCATATTATATTTTGTATTATAAATAAAGGAAGAAAAACTTTAAAATATTAATTATTTTTTCCCTCTCATTTTCTTAGCTTGTCTTTCTCTTTTTCTCTTTTATAATATAATTTATTTACTTTCTTTTTATACCCATTCTAGTATTATATAGTTCATAGACTATTAATAATGGATAAAAAATAATAAGATTACAAAATGATAAAATATAATGACATTTTATAGATATGAAAATATTTGTTTATAATCGTGTGAAACAAGGAATAAAACACAGGAAAAAGCTTCAATACACCTCATTTCTTGACGTGTATAGTATGCACTTATGGGATTTTGCAGTTGAAATCATAAATGTTTGTGATTGAAGTTATAAAATATTTGAAATGTCAAATAAAAAACCGTGAGTTATGAATAATGTGATTTTTTGTAATGAAATTTTATGATTGAATTTTATGATTTTTTTTGTAGTTGCTGATTTATGAGTCTGTGTGTTTTTTTAATTTGAATCTTTATAGTTTATTTAGGAATATGTATGATAAAACTTATGAAGTGCATACCATACATTTCAAAAATAGGGTGTATACTGAAGCTTTTCCCTAAAACAAAATGTGAAGTAAAATACTATAAAGAAAGATCATATAAATAAATGAATAGAAAGAAAAAAAGCAAAATAAATTTACAATCTTTTTAACACAAAATATGCAACAAGTATTTAGTCTTGGAACCATAGTTCCAAATCGGACTGAATCGTTTTTTATTGGTTCAGCTCGATTTGGTTTCTCGGTTCATGGTTCGGTCCAGATTCTTAAAATTTCTAGAGTTCCTAAGACAATTTAAAACAATTTGGTTCCCAGTCTAGCTCGGAATCTAACAAAACCAAACCGTAAAGCCTCTTAGATACTAATAGGCATTTGATTGTTGGAGTTTTTGCAGGAGATGGTAGATTTTTTAGTTGATATTTGGCAAGACGAAGGCCTTTATGATTAGAGAGTTGGCAAAGTTCTCCTTCAGTTTTAACCCCCAGAGAATGAATGGTAATCTGGCTGTTGTTTGATGCAGCTTTTGCAATGCAGAAGGATCAACAGGGCATTAGTTTGAGAGGGTAGCTTTCTGTAGTTGTACCATAATATTGATGTAGTTTCTTCACTCTTTTGTCATACTAATGCTTCTATCAAACATGTTCTCGTGGCCATTATGAGTTTAAATTACGAAAACAACCTCTCTGCATGCGGGTATAACTGCACCAAGCGAACCGATTTTATTACGATGGTTTGGTTTAATTTCGGTTGATTTCAATGTGAAAAAAAATTCAAACTGAAACTGTCGCTTTGGTGACATTTTCTAAAAAATCGACCAAAGAGAACCATTTACATCCCTAATGAATATTTCATCGTACCTTGTTTCATTGTTATTTTGACACTACCTGAATTTACTTACTTAGTAGCCTTAGTGAGTATCCGGATGGATAGAGACTGATTCCTTTCTACATACATAGGCCCACCCCTGAACTTACTTTTCCTCCTTTCTCCCGTAAAGCTTCCTTTCATAAGTAAAGCTTCCTTTCATAAGTTGCACTTCCCTCCCTGACACTTGTGTTTAATCCTAGCTTGCTCTCTCTACGCAACCCGTGAAAAGTAGATTTTCTTTGTGTAAGCCTTTAAGCCGTTGGTAGGGGCAGATGTATACCGTTTTAGAAAAAAATTGGTGTGTTAATTATTTAATTTTGCACCATTCGAAATACTGGCTTACTGGCCGTACCGAACAATACCGAGTTGGTACTGGTCTATACTTAATTTTTTATGAAAAAAAATTTACTTATTTTTTAAATCTCTTCTCTTGTTTCTTATTTTTATACTCAAATTCAAGTTTTAAATATAGCATAAAGATAGAAGAGTTCTAAAATTAGTCGATGTTAATTTATTATAAAAAATATTAAATTCTAAATTTATACACTTTTAAGTTATTTACGTCGTTACAAATAATGAAAATAAAAAGTAATTTAGATTGATTAGTTAAATTATTGTGTTAGATAAAGTGTTTATGGTACACTAAATTATTAATTGTTGAATAATATTTTAAAATAAAATATATGTAATATGTTATAGCAATAAACTCAAAATGATACTTTGTATTTTACCGATATCAATATAGATCATTTTACAAAGGTAATTAGAATATTACTATGTACATTCTATTTGTCTCATACTACTTAGCTTTTTTATTCTCACAAGAATTTTAATGTTATGTTAGGATCTCTGATCTAATCGAGATGTAGTTATTTGACTTTTTTATTTTTTTATTTTTTGTTCAATGGGACTAAGTTAGCTTTTTGATTCTTTAATTACAAAAGCTGAAAAAACAACTTTCTTGCCAATCAGGGACTTAAAGTTTTTTGAGTTTACTATATTCTAATTTCAAACCCATTAAGTATTATCGAAAATATATTAATCTAATTAACGAAAATACTATAGTTCTAGTCAACCATGTCTCACCACAACATTTGAGAGAATTTTATTATTTAATTAAAAATTGCAACATTATGCCCTTTAATAACTTTTACAACTTGTTTCTCTATAAAAATATCAAGATAGTTATACGATACATCAATAACAAATGAAGTTTTGTTATTAATTTAGAAATTTTCTCATGAGTTACAAATAAATAAGTTCACAGTTCGGTTTGGTTTGGTTTAATTTTGAGCTAAATTATAAATTAAATTATTTTAAATAATTTTTAAAATTTTAAAAACTGTAACCAAATCATGAGTATCATGAAATCGAACCGAAAGATTGCGGTCCTAAAACGAATTATTTACTACCTATTTTATGTTAAAATTAAAATTATACATTAATTTTGTATTTTTATTTATTCTCTCTCTAGTTTTTTAATATTATTTTATTTTATACTTTATCTTATTATTTGTTTTATAATATTACAAAATGATATCCTCATATCTAGAAATTATTTATTCTCTTGTAATTTAAAGTGTTGGATTGGATTAAGATGGATTATATCTCCCAATACTAACAGTTTTAAAATATCAAATCATTCGAATTAAATGTCATAATTTTAATCCAATTATTTGTTTGTTAACTCTATAGAAAAATTACTTATCATATATAATTTAATTCAATCATTTGTTTGTTTTGGTAATGATTATATAGGATAAATAATTTGTGACAAAAATATTCATATAAAATAATTTAGCATTTATTTTTTATAAATTATCATTGATTTCGTTTTTAGCCTAACGGTGACCCTTAGGACCTCGTACCTCAGTACCCAAGACCTCGAACCCCAATGACCCTAGACTGCAAGACCCTGTAATCCCGGACCTTTGGACCCCCAGACCTTGGGACCCCCGAGACTCAGGGACCTAGGAGCTGCGAGACCCCTTAGCGCCAAACCCTCAGACTCCTAGACTTTCGAGACCACAGGATTCTGGACCCCAAGAACCTTGGGCCCCGTAGCCACGAACCCCCGGGACCTCCGAACCTTCGGGATTTTAAGACCCCAAAGCCCTGGAATCCCGAATCTCGAACCCTGCGACACTGGATCCACGGGACCCTAAGAGCTTTAGACCCTTAGACCCCTAGACCCCTAATACCTCAAGATCCCAGACCATCAAAACCCTGGGACCGCCGAACCCCCCAAATTTCATGACCCCGAGAGCTCGGACTCCCGGGACCCTAGACCTCGAGACCTCGAATCCTATAATCTCAAACCTCAAGAACCCTGAGACTCCATAGTCTTAGACGCCGTGGGCCCCCGGGCCCCCAATACCTTGGATTCCCAGATCTCCAAGATCCCGAGACCTTGGAACCCCGGGACCCCAATGCGCTAGATCACCAAGACCCAAGAGCTCTTGACCTCTAAACCCTTGGGACTCTCAGACCCCTAAACCTTCAGAACCCCAGGACCCCAGACCACCGATAGATATTTGAGATTAGGGCTATCAAGTGTGGTGGATGTCTGAGAGTAAACGAAAATGGCTAGAGCTGTCAATTTAAGGTTTGATTACAAAGGTAAATAAGTAATTTTACATTTAGTCCGAGTAACTTGTTATCCCACGATTTTATATCCCACCCTCTTCTATGGGACTAATTATCTCCCAATTCATGAAATTGGGAGTCAATCAGAATAATTAATCCCATCATTATTTTACTAAATAAGCATGAGATTAAAAAATGCTTTAGATTAATAATTCAATCCAATGGTTTAATCTCCCACTTCAAATATGGCGCTTAGTTATAGGATTATTTTGGAAGGAACTAGTTATAACATTAATATTAATATTTATAATAAAAAAAGTCAACTTTCTTATAAAAAATAAAAATTTAAAAACATCTCAAATAAGTTTAAAAACCAGAAGAAAAAACATATTAAATATTTTAACAAAAATTAACAAATAAAAGAAGGGTAAATTACAGTGACCTCCTATGAGATTTAGTAAAATATCAACTACCACCCATGTAGTTTAGAAAATATCATTAACCTCCCATCTGGTTTAGGTTTTATATCAAATTAGTTCAACCATTAAATTTTTGCTCAACTGTGCCTTGTTTGGCGTGTTTTTTAAATAAAATTTCATGATCCAATCCGTTCATTATGTAGAACTCGTCGAGTTTGTATAATATATAGTAATTCAGATTCATTTGATACCTATAGCTAAGTGATTGAGTAACATTTATTTAACAATATTTTTTTAATTATAATTTTTATTTATTTATTTATTAGGAGATTTTATTCAATCACTAAGTTACAGATATTAGATGAATTTTAATTTTTACATGCTAAACAAACTCGACGATTTCTACATAAGGAACGGATTGGATCATGAAAATTTATTCAAAAAACACGTCAAACAAGGCACAGCTGAGCGAAAATTTAATGGTTGAACTAATTTGATGCAAAATCTAAACCATAGGAGAGGCTAATGACATTTCAGAAATTACAGGGATGGTGGTTGATAGTTTACTAAATCTCATGGGAGGTTACTATAATTTACCCAATAAAAAATTATCTCCAAAAATCTTATAAATTGAAAAATCAAATTATTCCAAATGTATCTTTTATTTTGCTAAAAAAGCATAAAAAGCTTTTTTGTTTTTGTTTTTGTTTTGTGTGCTGCTAGTCTTACGGAAGTTTTTTCCTAAAAATTTTTACCAAAAAATTTGATTTTGTTACAATTGAGGAAGATCATCGCTGATAACTTTTAAACTCGCTCTATAGTAGTTCCACCCCTTGCCTAATTCCATCGGGAAGTTTTCTTTGTTTATTGGCTTGGTTTTCAAGATTAACCTCAACGATTTCACATTCCCGAGTTCTTATATTAAGCTGATCAGTGTTAGGTGTCATTGTAAGACTAGTCGTTTCTTTTTTCAAAAATACCTTCAATTCGGACAAAAATTTCTTATCATTTGCCTCGTTCGCCGACTTTAAATCAAATAAAAGAACTGCATTTTGAGGCACAAATCTCTAGAGCTGATTGGAAGAAGTATGCACAGCAAAATATCCAAATGTTGCAATTGCTTTACAAACAAACAAACTATGAGAATATTCACACACACACTAGTGAGAATGTTTTCACAGTTTGTTAGCACTGAGAATATTCTCACTATTTTTTATATTGAGAATGTTCTCAGTATGTTTTATTTCGAATGCAATTAATTTATTTTTTCGGTCATTTATATATATATATATTTATGATTAAAATTATTTATTATATAATATTTATTAAGTAAATTATTTTTATAAAAAATTAAATTCATAAGACATTAATAATTTTATGAGTAAATCATATTTATTGAAATATAAATGAATGGTAATATAATTTTATAAAAAATAATAATAAATAAAAATAATCAAATCATGTAGTTAAAAATATTCAACTAGCTTAATTTTTTATATTAGTAATAAAATTAATAAATACTGTAAAATAAATAATTTTATTATAAAAATATATTAAAAGTCATAATATATAATTTTTTAAAACTGTAATTAAAGTATAAAAATATTTAAACTAAAATTCGATCAGAATTATTCGGGAAGAATAGGTTTCGTTCCGTTTTTGCCGATATACAGAGTGGAAATAAATTCAGACCAATGAGAGAGAGAGAGAGACGGAGAGAGAGATGGTGCACAACAGCGACAGCGAAGAAGACGAAACCTTCTACTACCGCTACTCCACCGCCCCGCCACCACCATCTTCCTCCACCTCCGACAAACCCCAAGGAAAACCTTCCGCCAGCGGTGGAAGCGGCGGCCTGGCGCCCTCTAAATCCACCGTCTATGTCGGCAACCTTGACTACAGCCTAACCAACTCCGACCTCTTCACCCTCTTCTCCACCTTCGGCAAGGTCGCCAAGGTTACCGTCCTCAAGGACCGCCATACCCGACGGAGCCGCGGCGTAGCCTTCATCCTCTTCGTCTCCCGCGATGATGCCCTCTCCGCTGTCCGTGGAATCAACGGCAAGGTCCTCAACAGCCGAACCCTAACGGCGTCCATCGCCGCCGACAACGGCCGCGCGACCGAGTTTATACGGCGGAGGGTTTATAAGGACAAGAGCAGGTGTTACGAGTGTGGAGAGAGCGGGCATTTGTCGTACGAGTGTCCGAGGAATCAGTTGGGGACGAGGGAACGGCCGCAGCCTTCAAAACGGTCGCGGCGGGGCGGGGGAGTCCGCGGTGGCGACCGGAGGGGCGGAGAGGAGGAGTGGGAGGAGGAGGAGGAGGACGGTGGTGGTGGGGAGGTTTTTGAAGACGATAATTGGGCGTCGGTGGTGGATACAGGGGCGGACGAGAGGTTGTTGATGAGGGAGAAAGAAGAGGTTGGGAAGAGGAGGAGGAAGGATGGGAAGAGAGAGAAGAAATCGAGTTATTTTAGTGATGAAAGTGATGATGATGAGTGACTGTAAATTTTGTTTGCTGAAGGTATGGAATTCCCAATTCGCATTTTGGTTATATTCAAGTTTTTTCTTTTTTCTTTATCTGGTTTCATCATGCCAAGTTGATTTGTAATGTTGGCGCTCGAACTTTGATGGGCCTTCGCTTCAGTTCCTAGCTTATTTTGGGACCTGAAAAGAAAGGAATAACCGTTAGTGGGTGTGCCGGAGGGGATTCCGGCACCACCACTCCCACAGTCAAATTAGGCTTCCGATGGAGTAGTCCCCAGGGTAAACAGCAAAGGGTTAGAAAAAGGTATTGAGTGCTAGGGAATCATCTACCTCTGTCATCTATCTTAGACCTCCTTATATACAGGTGGGGACACGTGGCCACCATACCACGCCGAAGCCGTTATACCGAATCTCTAAAAATCCCCTTGGTGTTCCACGCGTGGCGGTTGATACGCGCGCCCGTAGGCAATCTGTCGGCCTGATCAGATCATGGCTGATCAGATTATCAGAGGCCCCATTCAGCCAACCTGGGCCTGATTATATAAATTCCAATCAGTAGTCCCCTATTCTCAGCTATGGTTACCTGACCAGGGTGAATTAGGCGAGAATACTTTGGTGATCTGGGAGCTAGTCTGGCGTGTGCTTGGCGAGAACAACATTGGGAGCCACCGAGCGACTCTTCACCCTCCTCCTCTGCTCTTTGGCGATTCAGTGGCCAGTCATTAAATACGGGTCATCATTAGTCGAGTTTCCCTATGAGACGCATGGCTGTATCCAGCCGTTTTCCCATGGGGGTTCCCAATAACGTTGCCACGTGTTTGATGCCCATTGGACCCAAGCCCCCGACTCTATGGGGATCTCCCCGACCGTAGATCAACCATTCATGGAATCGATCTCCTCTGTCTATCGTCTAAATCGTCACTCAGGATTTTGAATCCCACAATAAGGCGAGGAGGAGGAGAAAAAAGGGGGGAAACCGACATTCCCCTCTCTGCTGTACTCCAAGTGGACAAAGAACTTTCTCAGGCCTGCCGTTGCGCCACAAACCGCCATTCCTGCCGGAGCTTCCTTCCCCCGGGCTTTCTGTGTTCGGGTAATCCTTTCTCCCATTCTCTTCCAATTTCTGGCGAAGACAATTTGTAGATATTGTCATTTGCAATTCTTCTCTCGAGAATTTTTAGGGATTCCATCTTGTTAGTGTGGTTAGGGTTTCAGTACGCCTTAACCTTGAATCATTTATGTATGGGGGTAACAAACAGATAGTATTGTCCAGTTCTTTGGAGGAAGTAGAATTCTCGTTCCTTGAGGTAATCCCCTGTAACCCTCTGACTCTTGGTGGGAATCCATTTCCAGAGTCTGAGCTTCTCGAGCCCCTCTTCCCAGAAATCCAAAACCCCCTACCCGTTTATATTCCCTGTCCAAAACCACTTAACTCAGCACCACTTCAAGACCCTGTTCCCATCCCCCGATTTCGCCTGATTGACAAAACTTCTTCCATGGAGAGTTCGGATGAACCCTTGACTATGAGGCGCTCCTGCCGTGAGGGAGTTTATACTTCCCAACCAACCTCCGGCAATGAGACAGCTTCTCTTGAAGCACTGGCCGCTGAACAAGCCCAGCGGGATGCTGTCTTACGGCACCCACACGTACAAGTGGGGTGTTTCCATGTCCCTTTCACCGCCGCCGGCATCGCCCCGACCATCGAGGAACATGACCTAGACCGCCTGCGGTCCCAGTTCCAGATTCCGGACTCAATTCGCCTTAGGGTACCCCTGCCAGACGAACCGGCCTGCTCGAACTTAGAGGGGGAATTTTGTTTCTTCGAGGGTGCCTTCCATGGGGGACTTCGTCTTCCTCTTCCCTCTCTTGCGAGGGAGCTTCTTCATTTTTTGGGGATTGCCCTTGGTCAGCTAGTTCCTATTACTTGGAGGATCCTGATCAGGAGCATGGTCCTTTGGTACGTGCTTGGAGACAAAGAGAAACGCCTATCTCTTCAGGAGTTGTTCTGGTGCTACAAGCCGGTAGAACATCTCTGCGGATACGTGGGCCTCCAGGCGCGTGATAAGAGAGGTATGGTCATGGGTTTGCCCTCCTCCAACAAACACTGGAAGAGTCGTTTTTTCTTTGTTTCTGGGAACGGATGGGAGTTTCAGCCGTGGGAGGTTATTGACGACGCCACTCCACGGGTTCAACGGGTTTGGGCTGAGCCTCCCAAAGATGGTCAGTACATTTAGCTCCTATCCTTATTGCGTGTTCCCTATTTCTTGTTAGACCGAATCTGACTAGCGTAGGGCTTGTGCTTAGGTCGCACTAGGAACCCGAAAATCTCTCAAGAGGGGAAACGGATGGTGGATCTTGCTCATGCTCATGAGGATAGGGCATGGGCTGTGCTCTGGTCACCTCTGACAGTCTTAGTGAGTATCTCTTTGGACCTGAACCTACTTTTGATGCCCTAAATTTATTTTGCTTAGAGGAGGTTATGAAGGTGTCTGAACTGTCAGGTGATCCATGTTGTTCTTGACTTCCTTCCTATTGTCTTTTCTGAACAGCATGTTGCCTCGCTGCTAAATGACTAAATCGTGTTTCTTCTGCAGAGAAAATGGGCAAGGTAGATAAAGAAGTCCAGAGGAGACTGAAGGAGCTTAAAGAGAAAAGAGCTGCTGAGGGTGCTGGTAGCTCAGGCGCTCCATTTGCCAAGCGTCCCAGAATATCCACGCAACGACAGAGAGAGAAAGAGAAGGATGGAGAGAAATCAACGAAGACCATTACTGCTCAGAATGAGAGCCATGACAGCGAGGCTGGTCAGTCGGAGAAGGGATTGGGATGCAGCTCAAGAGGCGGTTTGCCAAATTCAGGAGATGCACCGGCCAAGATTCCCCCTTCTCTTCCCTCTGCAGGACACAGAGGGGTTGTCCGTGTTCGTGGAGGGAGAGTCTGGGCGTAGGGTGATTGAAAACGCCATCCCTCTCTCCAACAAAGAGGCCATGCAAGCACTTTCGCCTTACGCAGTCAGGGATCGGTATCATCAAGAAATGGCTAAGGTAAAAGCCATTTCACTTTGCATGTTGCTCGTTTAACGCATCCATATGAGCGTTACGAACTCGTTTCTCCTTATTGTGTCATCCCCCTCACTTCCAATGTGTGACCCGCTTGTAATAGGCCATGACCCTGGGTCACCACGCCGTGGTAAGGATGTCCGAGTATCACAAGGCCTGGAAAGCTGCTGAGCGAAGGCTTTTGACGGCTGGTCAGGAGGTGAAACAGACGAAGGAGCAAATGGGGCCTCTCCAGCATGAGAACAAAACATTGAAAGCTGACCTGAAGAGGTTGCAAAATTCGTTGGAGGAGTTGACCAAGGAAAAAAAGAAGATGGCAGCCACGCTCAAATCCAAACAATCCACCATCTTGGATTTGGAACACAGATGCCGGGAGCAGGAGTTCGTCAATGCTCGGGGGAAGATTGGTTTCATCCAGGAGTTCAAGGATTTTGGCGAGTTCAAGCAGATTATCAACCAACACATTGCCGAATACCTGGACTCGATGGATGGGAAGGTCATTCTGGCCGAGCAGTGGGATTTCGGCTTTGAGGCATTCTGTCGCTAAGCTCAGGTTGCCTTTCCCAATCAAGACTTCTCTATGATCCAACCGGAGGAAAATGACACGTCTACGGTGGCCAGTTCCCCCAGGCCAGATGACCTCGATGTGTTGCCTGACACCGCTTCTGATGCTCCTGACCCTTCTGTCCCTTAACAATGCTTCCTGTTCTTTCTTGTGATTCTCATTTTGATCGCCCTGCTGTGTCTATGTAGCTGGAAACAATACTTCTTCTTTGCTGAAAACATTTACTTTCTTGGTTGGGTTTTGAACATTTTCCCCTTTACATTTCCTCTCGCCTATGCACGTTTTACCAGGATGTGATGACTTAAACACATGTTTGTGCCAGTTCTGTTTTTTAATACCTGATTTTTGCTTTACTTGCGTGGTTCTTATTGTCATGACGTGTTGTGCCTTTTGCAAGTTTGTATCCCCAACATTATTAGGTTTACGCTTGGAATTGGTTAGTTGTTTGTTTGTGGTCATTCTTGTCCTCTGACCCTTAGGTCCGAGCTCTTCAAGCTGGAGGCTGATCATCCTGTGATCTGCCCTGCCCTCTGACCCTTAGGTTCGGGCTCTTCAAGCTGGAGGCTGATCATCCTGTGATCTGCCCTTGCGTTTGTACCTGTCTTGCATTTTAAACCTGCCACAAAAGTTTGGTGCGAGAATATGTATTGCAAAATGAATTCTATTCATAGCTCTTGTTGATTGTGCCTTCATACAATTGGGTTTGATATATTGCAAAACGAAGGTGTTGCGATGACTAAGCATAATACCTCTTCAAATGTTCTGCATTCCAAGGGTGAATCAAATCTTTTCCCTGCATAGTTTGAAGGCGATATGCCCCTTTGCCGCACGAAAACTTTACCACATATGGTCCTTCCCAGTTAGGCCCTAACTTGCCATTTGAAGGATTTTTTTGTGGTTAAGTGCACTTTTCTGAGCACCAAGTCTCCTGGCATGAAGTTTCTTGTCTTGGCCCTGGAGTTGTAGTACCTACGCATCTTCTCCTGTAAATGGCTGTTCTGAGCGCAGCTTGTTCCCTGATTTCCTCAACAAAGTCCAAATCTACCCGAAGCTCATGATCGTTGTGCTCGGGATCAAAGTGGTCTGCCCTCGTGCTGGTCAGGCCAATCTCCACCGGGACCACGGCTTCGTGCCCGAACACCAAAACATAGGGGGTGAACCCTGTGGGCGTGCGGGCGGTGGTTTTGTACGCCCATAACACGTTGGGGAGCTCCTCGAGCCACATCCCCTTAGATTTCTCCAGCTTTGTTTTCAACATTTTTAGCAAAGTTCTGTTAGTGACTTCCACCTGCCCATTAGACTGGGGGTGAGCAGGAGAGGCATAACACACTTGGATGTTGAGCTCTTCGCAGAATTTTTGAAAATTCTTATTGTCAAATTGCTTCTCATTGCCCGTAATTAATTTCCTCGGGATGCCATATCTGCAGATTATAGATTTCCAGACGAACTGGGTGACATTTCCTTCAGTGATTCTTGCCAACGGCTTGGCCTCTACCCACTTAGTGAAGTAGTCTATGGCGACTACCAGAAACTTCATCTGTCGTTGCGCCATAGGAAGCGGCTCTACCAGGTCTAGGCCCCACTGAGCAAAAGGCCATGGACTGGTCAGTACAGTGAGGTCAACTGGAGGCTGCCTTGCGATATTGGCGAATTGTTGGCACTTGTCACACCTTTTGACGTACTCTGTAGCATCGTTCATCATGGTGGGCTAGTAGTAGCCAGCTCTGGCGATCTTTCCAGCAAGGGACCGCCCCCCGAATGGTTCCCGCACTCCTTCGTGAACCTCTTTGAGCACGTAACCTGCCTCATGTTCTGACACGCAGCGCAGATAGGGGGTGGAGACTCCCTTTTTGTTCAAAACTCCTTCTAAGATGGCATACCTCATAGCCCTGAACTTCAACTTCCTGGCTTCCTTCTTATCGTTGGGCAGTTCTCCTTCCTCCAAGTATTTCACGATAGCTCGGGCCCACAGGATGTCCCTAATCTCCATGACCTTGAATCCGGTTGGCGGGCTGATGACACTTGGTTGATCGCACACCAACCGAATGACTCCTTTTTCCTCCATGACACTATTGTGCGAAGAAGCTATATGTGCCAACCTGTCAGCTTCCTGGTTTTCAGCTCGTGGACATGCCAACTGTCAAATGAGTTGCCCCGCAAGCCTTTGCTAGCCGAAGACCGTGGATTAACGCCTCATACTCTGCTTCATTATTGGTTATTTGGAAGTCTAAACGGACCGCCTGCTCCAGGCGATCTCCGAAGGGTGAGGTCATGATCTGGCCCACGCCACCCTTGTCCTTCCTGGAAGATTCGTCCACTTGCAAAACCCACATACACTGGGCATCGATATGCTGATCATCCACACTCGCCTGCTCAGGTTCTGTTTGTGGACGATCTGCTCGGTTACTAAATTGGTCATCTCCGCTTGCAAGTGCTGGCGTGTCCTCCCAGGTGAACTTGGCTACAAAATCTGCTAGTGCTTGACCCTTAATAGCTGATCTGAGTCGAAACTCTATGTCAAACTGTCCCAACTCTATGGACCATTGTACGAGCCTCCCCGAGGCTTCGGGTTTTTGGAGTATCTTCTTCAAAGGATGATCAGTCAGAACAATCATTGTGTGCGCTTGGAAATAAGGCCTCAACCTCCTGGCCGACATCATAAGCGCAAAAGCCAACTTTTCTGCCGTTGGATATCTACTCTCTCCCCCCTGAAAGGCCTTGCTCGTGTAGTAAACTGGTTGCTGCTGATTGTCCACGAGCCTGACCAGGGCCGAGCTCACAGCAGTGCTGGAAACGGCCAAATATAGGTATAGGTCTTCGTGTGGGACCGGGTTGGATAGTAGGGGAGGCTTGGTCAGGTATTGTTTTAACGCCTCAAATGCTGCTTCGCATTCCTCGTTCTAGGTGAAGGCTTTTCGGAGGACTTTAAAGAAGGGGAGGCATTTATCCGTTGCTCCGAAAACGAAACGATTCAAGGCGGCGATCCGCCCTGCTAGCCTCTGCACCTCTGTAGTACTGGATGGGGATCGCATTTCCAGAATATCCCTGATTTTATCGGGGTTGGCTTCTATTCCCCTCTGGCTGACCAAGAAACCTAGGAATTTGCTAGACGAGACGCCGAAAGCACACTTGGCCGGGTTAAGCTTCATCCCATACGTCCTCAGCACTATAAAGGCCTCGGCCAGGTCCATTAAATGCTGATCAGCCCGCCTGCTCTTGATCAACATGTCGTCTACGTATACCTCGACATTTCTTCCGATATGTTCCTTGAACATCGATTGACAAGCCGCTGGTATGTAGCTCCTGCGTTTTTCAAGCCGAAGGGCATGACCCTGTAGCAATATAACCCACGAGACGTTACAAAGGCCGTTTTTTCCTGATCAGGCGTATGCAACAAAATTTGGTTGTACCGTGAAAATGCGTCCATAAAACTTAAGAGTTTTTTCCCTGCTGTGGAATCCACGAGAAGGTCTATCCGTGGGAGGGGATAACTATCCTTGGGGCAAGCCTTGTTTAGGTATGTGAAATCTATACACATTCTCCATTTGCCATTCTGCTTCTTGACCATTACCACATTGGACAGCCAATCGGGGTACATCGTCTCCTTAATGAAGCCCGAGGCTCTCAGCTTGCTGACCTCTTCAAGAATAGCCTCCTCTCTCTGTTTGGAAAACACACTCTGTTTCTGCCTCACTGGCTTTTTGGTTGGGTCCACGTTCAACCGGTGGACCATCACTGCGGGGTCAATACCGGGCATTTCACTATTGGACCAAGCGAATATATCTTGGCTAGCGGAGAGAAATTCCTCTAGGGGTGTTCGTAGGTGGTTAGGTAGCTGAGCTCCAATTTTCAGTATGCGAAGCGGATCACCCGGGTCTATGCGCACGTATTTTAGCTCCTCCGTCGGCTCTGCCCTTTGTAAATGCTGCTATGCCCTTACCTCCATTTCTTCAATGCTCAGGGCCTCCCGAGGAGGGGGCTCCTTGAGCGAGGTGACATAACATTCTCTAGTGGATGTCTGGTCTCCTTTGGTGTAACCAACCTTTTTGTCCACGGGGAATTTTACAAGGAGGTGATAGGTGGAGGTCACCGCCTGGAACTGGTTGAGGGCTGGCCTGCCCAAGATAACATTGTAGGCGGACGATGTATCCACGACCAGGAATGTGAGTAGCTTCGAACTTTTGGCTTTGCCGTCCCCTATCGTTACCGGCAACTGGATAGACCCAAGGGGGTAGGCTTTTTCGCTGGTGAAACCCACCAGGGGTGAAAGCATGGGTCGGAGCTTATCTCGCCTTATCTTCATTTGGTCAAAACCTGTAGCAAAAAGGATATCAGCGGAGCTGCTGTTATCTACAAGGATTCTGCATACAATATGATTGCTGATCAGCAAACTAATGACCAGCGGGTCGTTGTGGGGATGTTGCACGTTCAGAGCGTCTTGGTCAGTAAAAGTGATGGCTGTTTTTTCGGTCTTCCTCCACTCCTCCTTAGGTGCATGCTCCAGCATCGAGCGAGTATTGTCTCGCAATCGCTTGACATGCGTCTTCCGCGCTGATTTGGAGGTACCTCCTCCCGTAAACCCCCCTGCAATCATTCTGATCTCCATTCGGGGTGGGCCTTGCGCATCGCCACGTCGTGGAGCTCGCTCTTGCTCGGGCCTGTTGGGCTCCCTCTCTCCCCGTGGACGCTTCTCAGGCACGAAGCGATTAAGCTTTCCTTGACGGATCAGTCTCTTTATCTACTCTCTCAAATCATGACAATCTTCCGTGTCATGACCATGAGCTTTATGGAAATGACAATATCTGGCTTTAGAGCGCTTTGCCGGGGGAGTTATCAGTTTTGCAGGCCACTGGAGGTCTGGGTCCCGTTTAATGTAGAGAAATACCTGCTCCAGGGGAGCATTGAGGGCCGTATAATGACGACGCTGGGCACTATCTGGTTACCTGGATGGTAGGTCAGCTTCCTTGGCCTTTGACTGAGCAGTGGATCCCCTCCTTCCCCGCTGGTCTGGCTCTCGAGGTTGCTTGTCCGGTTTGGTTAGTGGCTTCTGAGACTTTGGATGCCTCGCATCAACCGCATCCTCTGCATTCATATGCTTATGAGCCTTTGCCATGAGCTCGGCCATGTCTCCCGATGGGGTTTTGGATAAGGAAAATAGAAAATGGGAGGGCAGTAGCCCTCCCATGAAGGCTGTCAAAGAGATCTTATTGTCTACCTCGTCCACCTGGAGCGTCTCGAGATTGAAACGATTGACATACGCCCGGAGGCTCTCTCCTTTCATCTGTTTGATGTTGAGCAGAGAGGTGACTGGCTTCCTGTGACGCTGCCCACCAATGAAGTGACTCACAAACAGCCTGCTTAGTTGGGGGAACGATTCAATAGAATTTGGCCCCAGTTTCGAGAACCAAATTCTGGTTGGACCCCTTAACGTGGTCGGGAATGCCCTACACATCACCTCATCCGGGACAGCATGGAGATACATCATGGACTTATAAACATCCAGGTGATCCAGAGGGTCCGTTGTGACGTCAAAGAGGTCCATCTGAGGCATCTCGAATTTCGGAGGTAGGGGAGTCGCCATGATTGAGGGGACGAACGGGAAGCCTATTTTGCGCATCAGATCGTCCAGGGATGAGGGGGTCTTGGTCCGCATGGCCTGCATCACATCATTGAGTTGGGCCTTGACCTCTCGCAACTGTGCATTTTAAGCGGTGGAAACATTAGAATTGTCCCCAGCGTCTTTGATTGCGTTCGGGTCCCCGCGCCCCAGAGGGGGGCCCCCTATGTTGATTTGACTCGCTACATCCTCAGCCTCTTCACCCCCCAAGAGTGGGTCGCCAAGCGCCGCATCCCGACTTGCTCCGTTCTGCCTTTCCCCCGGAATCTCCTTTCCCCGGCGTGGTGAGCAGGGAGGATCTGGACCTTCTCCCCTAACTCCGATCCGCTGCAAGAGCTCCCTGTTTTGTTGAACTAGTTGGAAAATCCCTTCGGTCAAGTTCTGGAATTGTTGTGGCATAAGATCGGGTTGGGGGGAGACGTCACGCCCCCCACGGTAGGGATTTAACCGTGGCCGACCATGTTCTTCCGCCATCGATCTCGTTTGGACCATCCACAGATCAAGCAACCTAAAAGAAAGGAACTGCGCAACTTGACGGAGTTGAAACGCTTCCCACAGACGGCGCCAAATGTTGGTGCTCGAACTTTGATGGGCTTTCGCTTCGGTTCCTAGCTTATTTTGGGACCTGAAAAGAAAGAAATAACCGTTAGTGGGTGTGCCGGAGGAGATTCCGGCACCACAACTCCGACGGTCAAATTAGGCTTCCGATGGAGTAGTCCCCAAGGTAAACAGCAAACGGTTAGAAAAAGGTATTGAATGCTAGGGAATCAGCTACCTCTGTCATCCGTCTTAGACCTCCTTATATACAGGTGGGGACACGTGGCCACCGTACCACGCTGAAGCCGTTACACCGAATCTCTGAAAATTCCCTTGGCGTTCCACGCGCGGTGCTTGATACGCGCGCCCGTAGGCAATCTGTCGGGCTGATCAGATAATGGCTGATCAGATGATCAGAGGCCCCATTCAGCCAACCTGGGCCTGGTTATATAAATTCCCATCAGTGTGCTTAAATGGAAGATTGAGATGTTAAATTTGAGATTGAAGATTCATAATATATGGCGGATTTTACTCTTGATTTAAGAATCTATTAGGGTTATAGCATGCATTACGTAGAATCAATGAGACATGAAAGCAAAAAAAAAGAACAAAGAACGAAAGCAAAAAGAAAGAATATAGAACGAAAGCAATATGCACGATTTACATGGTTTACCCAATAAGAGTTATGCCTACTGCTGCTGCATCCACAACTACTACAGAGTTTCACTCTAACGAATTAATGAATAAGTTATATTGGAATTGTCCTACGCTACAATATATATATATAGTTAGTATTACAAGTTTGTGAAAAATATCAAAAGTACCCTTAAAAAAAGCTCGCCCTAGAGGCACAAACCCCTAACCCCCACCTTCGGGGAAGGGAGTGCTGCCCTCTGCGACCCTCGCCAACTTACAGCGGAGTTGGGTCCACGACTGTGTGGCTCGGTGTACAGTACTTATCATGCTTTACATAACTTAACAAAATCATTACGCATATGCAAGTCAATTGTGAAGAATCTGCAGAAGTCTGTTTAAGCTTCTTCTATAGTTCCTATATGCTTTGTTGGCTAAAGTTGGATAGCAAATTGCGGGACTAAATTAGAATGGAAGATTTATTTCACATGACTAATTATGAGTTTTGCGAAAAATACAGGGATGCAAGTTTGTTGTAAACTAGATGTTTGAACAAAGATGTGATATGATCCATCGAGCACCTGTTTATCAGCAACTCTTTTGCTCTTTTTGATTTATGTAATTCAAGTGCTAGACTTAAAGTATGACTGGATGAGTTATTGTTTAACAACCATGGTGGGATTTGGTAATACTGTGAGAAGCATGTTGTTGGTTGTGCTACATGATTGATTAGATCCAATTAACTTGAATTAAAAATAACATTCTGATTAAACGCAAAACATTAATGATTAACTCAAAACCTAGAACTATGAACTGGCTTGAGAAAATGGATCATTTGCATACCACTATTTTTGTGAAAGAAAGCTGAAAGGAGGATAATAGGGTAGCATTGGTGCAATATGCTAGTAGAACAAGAGTTGAGAAATTGGCAGAGAAACTGTTATGTTGGGACAAATAAACCGAGAATAATAAAAAGAGTAATCACACAAAGTACGCAAAGAAATTGCGTGGTTGGTCTTGAAATAGTACATCCACAGGTGAAGATCAATAAAGGAATTACTATGAAATAAAAAAATATTATCAGTGGACAATAACCATAGCTTTCACACCATAAACTCTAGAGTTAGTATATAAATAAACCCTAAAACCGAATTGGATTGAAAATTCTCAATAATAAAACAGCCAGAAAGCTCGCTATTTAGCCATTAATTGGGGCAAGTGGGTCCTGAAAGGTTATAAGAATAATCTGAGTTGAATTCAAGCCACCACTCAAAAACAAAAACATTGTATTATATATGGCGTCCATCTTCTACATGGTTCAGCATAAATAGATGCAAATAGCCTATCATACCATATCAGTTTCAAACTGCTCCCTTGTAGTGAGAACAAGCTAGCCCCCACCCCTCGCCCACTTTACTGTTCATTACACTTCTAAGCAAAGAATTCTAATCTTGAGTATTTTTGGTCGAAAGAAAAATTATATGGTTCTTGCTAGTTTTGGTCATCTAGGGCTTTTTCTGGGGAAAAAATCCTAACTTAATGATGAAGAAAGCTCAACGAAGAAGACGATGAAAGTGTTGAAGAATCCGAGGTTGCTACAAAAGGAAATGCCATTAGTGCTACTCGATTGGCGGTGGACGATCAGGGGCACTTTGACGCTCAAGACAATTCTCGATTATAAAGAGAGCGTGTAGTGATAATTCAGGCGCATGATTGCGTATATGTAATTCTGGAGTTATGGGTATATTTTTAGAGTGAGACTTATTGTCGTGTGAGATAACCAATCTCATAATGAAATATTCTGATGAGAGAAGTCTTTCCCTAATGTAACTCTATGTTGGTTAGGGAATTCTTTTAGAGATGAGATCCTTATCTACTTAATTAGATTGCCCCGTGATTGTTGTGGATGGGCTACTTTTAGCTCCTTAATTCGCCTCGAGCACTCGTTCCTCGATAATGGTATGCCGATGAATGAAAGGCTTTCGGCTTTTCTTGTACATAGCTTGGTTCAACGAAGAGATTTGAGTTTTTCTAACTTCAAGAGCTTCGAGGTATTGATTTAAGCGTTCCTGGTTATTTCAATACCCAGGAAGTATTGAAGTTCACCAAAATCTTTGGTCTGAAACTTAGTGCCCAGAAATGATTTAAGCGCAACAATCCCTCCACTGTCACTACCGGTAATAACAATGTCATCCACATAGACAACAAGTAATATGCAACCTGCAGAGGTGCGTCGAAAGAATACAGTATGATCCTTTGCTGACTGTCGAAGGCCAAATTCTTGGACAACTGAGCTGAAACGGCCAAACCAAGCCCTGGGAGACTGTTTCAAACCATATAATGAGCGTCGTAGCCCACAGACATGGTTAAATCCCCCCGAGCAACTAAGCCAGGTGGTTGCTTCATATAAACTTCTTCCTCCAAATCACCATGCAGATGTCTATTCTTCCTCTCGGCCACGCCATTCTGTTGTGGAGTGTCTGGACATGATGTCTGATGAATAATTCAATGGGTGCGCAAGTAGGTACCCAGCACGCCACCAATGTATTCACCCCCATTATCACTTCGAAGAATCTGAATAGTCTTTCCAAATTGAGT
>JAOTRH010000025.1:11996827-12019499 GCA_034768845.1 Heliamphora exappendiculata | reverse complement strand
ATGAGCTAAAGATCGAAGAAACGAGCTCGCTAGTACAGTATTGTAATTTTGAAGGAAATCGATTTAGAAGCATGATCGCTTCCTTGGTATCCTAGCTAAGCGAGGAAAAGATATGATCTCTGCTTCGGTTTCCCGGAAAATCTTTCTTGAGAAAATTACAAACTTTCAAGGCACAGTTTGGTTTTCCTTTTTTATTTAATTTTTTTTTATTGGGCATGGTCGTTTCTGAGACGTAATATATATTCTTTTTCTCGTTTAATCTAAACTTCCGAAGTAAAAAGCCTGAAAATTTAGAATCCCCTGTGAAGAATACTGCGTCTTGAAGGGCGAGAAGACTAAATCTTCGCATGGAGTAAAAATAAACGGTATTGATAGATTTTTATGCATTTTTGATGATTATAGATGCATTTGTCGATGGATAAATGAAGAGTTCAATGGAGATTTTCTCCAGCAGAAATTATCTGCCATAACAAACTCAGCTAATTATAGAATAATGCTATGTGATTATTTTGATGAGATTATTCGGTTTCAGCTCTTTTTGTTTCTCAGCAAATCGTATCAAGGGAGAGCAAGAAAAAAATACTTAAGTTTGGATTTGTTAAATCTAGACTTCCCAGATTGATTGATGCGTGCATTGAACTTTTTCCTTTTTAATTTTTTGAGTTTAACTTGTTTTCCTTGCATAGTTGCATGTATAGATTGTATAACCTATTGATTGTAGCCACTCTTATGTTTTGTTTACAAGGAATAGGTTTTTCGTTGCACCAAATTGACCTTGTCGAATATCAAGTAACAATGTTGCCTTTGAAATTGTCTCCAGGCAGATTAGAGCGCATAGTGGTATACTATTGACCGCACCGGTGGATGCGTAATCTATGTTCAAGTAAGATTACATTAGAACTATTATCCTAATCTGTAACCCATTCTCTTTTCTGACTATGTATAATCAACCTTTGGTTGATGAACTTTTCAAATCACGATGATAGTTAGGGTTGTCAACAAAGTTGTCATGGTAACTTGTGCATTTTTGCATAAGCAGTAGCATGTATGTTGTTTTGAAGTATATTTTGAAGCCGAATAAGCCGGGAAAGCTGCATCCCGAATGTAGCCCATGAAGATTCACTTTGGTTGTCAAAATTTGATGGAGATGTATGGGTATACAAGAAGCTAGTAGTTTAATATGTGGATATTTTTTAAGCAATACCAGAATTAATGTTGATGTTCAGACTGAAGACCATAAAATTCATACACTACAATTTGAACTGTCTATTGGCATAGGGTTTTGATGGAGAAGGACGTACAATAGCCCTAAAATTTTAAATGGGTTGGGAATGACAGTCTTAAACTGTTCCTGTGAAGGCTTGGACCACATTACTATTAGACAAGAATAACTGGTGAGAAATTAAAGAAAACTTTATTTAGCTTCTTGAATATGCCATTTCAAGATTCTAAGAGTCTTTTGTTTGATGGATTTGAAGGGGGAATATGGAGATAATATACATGGAGCCCAATTATGAAGTGTTTGGAAATGCAATTTACTTCGGATATGATATCTCATTTCTGGCCATATACTAGGATATGTATTACTAGGGAGGGAGAGGTATTTTATATCCTCTTCCACAAGAAAGTCTAGTTTACTCTTACACATCAACCAAAGTGTTGCCCTCAAGGAGTTCTTTACACAGGCCAGTATTTTTGTTGCATGCCATTGTTGAGCTCTTTTGAAACTATAACTCCCTCTCCTCAGAAAACGGGCACCTCCTATTTTTTCCCCCAGCTTTTGCCAAAGTAGTCACTATATAAATTAATCTCTTTCTTTGGGGGCTCAAGCCAAAGTCATGCCTGCTATTGCAAAGTCTTCTCTGCTTCCACTTACCTCTCGTTCTTTTTAATGGGTATTTTGTAAGAGGTTACAAATGGAAAATGCTCATTTTAATCATCTCTCTCAATATTAGCATCCATTCATTTTTATAAAAAAACAAACATGTTATATGTATATAACCGGGGGTAATATATCCAAAGTCGTATCTATTGAATTTTATATCCATTTCTATATCCGATGGTATTTTATATATGTCAATTTATCTCCGAACAATTAAACAGATCCTAAGTGGTTTTATATGGTTCAAGCAAAGGATGCTCGAGGACGTCACAAAAACAAATCCACGACATCAACTTCTCTTCAAAGCCCATTCCTCTCCAAAATATAGAGAATGTGCTCCCAATTTACATGATCGTATGCCTTCTTAACATCCAGAGGGCAATACTTGGATAAGAGTACGAGATATATGCTTGACATTTTTAATTGGACATTCACATAAAAAACATATTTAGTAATTCAAATTTACTATAAAATTATGTATAAACTTTCATATTCTGAATGAATGTTCTATGTAATTTTGTAAGCACTATTTACTCTAGAAAATAGAAGAATGTATTAAGAAATGCAATTATTTTGTCCGTGTCTATGTCCCCTTGACATGAGAATGAGTAACCCAACACTTAGCTACATACTTGCACTTAGCTACATACTTGCAGCTCACACCTATACTCGAGTCTATGTAACATAGATCTTAGCTGTGGAAAACTCAATTTGTTTTATCTTGCTCAAGTTGAGGATGGTTGAAGGATAAGAGAGAGGTCTGCTCGAACGTGGGTCAAAACCATGATAGTAATGATGTTCGAGGTCCAACACTGGTTAAAGCACGGGAGCAAAATGAAAAAAAAAAAATCAAAAGGAGGGAGGAGAATAAAGTTTCATATTTATGATAAAATCGGTAGCTTCAGTAAGTTGAGTTAACTTGGATACAGTTGAAAACAAAAAGATACTCTCATGTTAATAAATTTCGAAATACGGACTTTTGTGTTGTATACTCTTTTTACTATTGTGACGATCATTTAAAAAAAAATAGAACTATTATGACCCAGGAGATTTTTTTTTAAAAAACTGAGCCCTTTATAGGGCATCCCCAAGATATGTTTTCATAATGTTGAGCCAAAATTATTGAAGTTTTTAAAAGTTTGCTTCCCTTAAAAATGTTTTCTTGGTGGCACATGTAAGGTGGTGTGACAGAGTTTCAGAAGTGGAGTTACTTATCCCTGCTCTATTTTTGGATGTGATTTTGTGATTATAAATAACATATTTTATTCTTTCATTCCATGTATTTGGGCCATGTATGATCTTTGGGTGTGTTAAACATGAAGATATTAGAAATTCATAATGTTCTCTAATACATCATTCTTATGTTCCTCTAATTTTACTTTATTTCTCTTTTTTTGGTGCCCTTTTGAAAATTTTATTCCCTTTTAACAATTTTGATGAACCCAGTGATGAACTGCCATTTGCCTTCAACAATATGTATGAAGTCTCCACCGCTGATGGTTTTGTGGAGATAACTGAAAGCTTGGCTGAGATGATAAAATATGCGGCTAATGAGCCCTCAGTGGGGCTTTTTTACATCCAGCAGCACACCCAAAATGCAGTGCCCAACCTTATCAGCCTAAAAAATATTGTCGTGGAGAAGTCTCGTGAGATGACTTTGCATACAGAAGATCTCGAGGATTCTATCACGGCGGTAGGGTCTATGAAAGAGTGTGGCTTGCCTATTGCTGATGGGATGATCAAAGACATTACTAAATCTCTAGACGTCATGTCAAAAAAACAACCAAAAAGAGGGTTGATCCGTACCCCAACTTCCGGTTTTCAAATAGGAAGAACTAGTTCTTGGGGTCCATCTAATTGGGGTCGTAATGCAATTAATGTGCGGCAAGATGGTGAAAGAACCGGTAATTATCTCTCCTCGGTTCTAAAGTCAGCAAAAGAAAGAGCCAGCAATCTCAAGTGGCCTCAGCTTGATCCCAAAGAATCAAGACAAAGCAAGGGTCAGAGACTCGCACCTTATCCTAATCCACCACTACCAGTTTCAGCTGCAACCACCACTTCTAGTCTGCCAGATGCTGAAGCTGATGAACTGCCCCTCTCAAGTCAGATAGACGATGAGCTAATAGAAGAAGAATTCTCGGTAGATGGAAGCTTGTCAAAACATCAACTGCTTTCGTTGCCAGAAAACTATGATGAGTTTAGGGCTGATAGAGAAGCAAAACTGGAGGAGTGGTTGGGAGGGACATACAATCAGGGTGATTGTGTGGGAGGAGGAACCAGGGCCGATAGAGATGCAAAACTGGAGGAGTGGTTGGGAGGGACAGACAATCGGGTAGGTTGCACGGGAGGAGGAACGGATAGAGAAGCAAAAATGGAGTGGTTGGGAGGGACAGACAACCGGGGTGGTTGTGCGAGTGGAACTGAGGCTGGGGTTTAGGTTGACATTAACTTGAATGTTGCATAAGATTTGACTTGTAAATATTAGTGTTGTATTATTATTCTTGGATATCGCAACACACTAACAAGATCTTGGTGCCAAAAGTGAGTTTTTTTTTTAACCTGTTGGTGTGGGAAACTTCTTGTAATCAGATTCTGGGAGGATCATGTACAGAACAAATGTCTCATTGTGTTTTCTCTGAATGAATGGATAAGAATTTGAGAGATTCAGAGGTTGGATTTCTTAGAGAAGCTTGTGGTAAGTTTGATTATCATGTTCTTCACTCCAAAATCCAAATTGAAGTCTTGTCCACCGAATCTCATTCAGTCTTTGTCTTCTTCTCAGGATTCTCCATCTCCATCTGGAACCTCCACCATCTATTTCACTACATCTTGTTTCATTTGAAATTGTCCAGGGTGACTCAACTGTCACATTCAGCATCAGCAGAGCATACCATCATATATTTTAAGGCCTTGATTGGTAATTAGCTTAAAAATATTTTTTAATTTTTTTAACTAAAAAGTAATATTTTAATTTTTTAAGATTTTATTTGTACTAAAATAGATTATTTGGTAAATTAGCTTTTATATTATTTTTTTAAATTGGTTGATCGAGTAAGATGTTAGTGTTACGTAGATCTTCTATATTGCCAGAATTCATTGATTGTTCCGTACGAATTTATAACGAAAAAATTTTTATTAGTTTTTTTTAATTGAATAATATATATTTCATACTAGTAATGAATAAATTATTAAATAGTGGTATAATTGTCTTTTTAAATGGAGTGAGAGTTTAAATAGGATGCCGTGTTTTGATAAGAATTTTTTTTAACTTTAGTATTATTTTTTTAGCTTTTTGGTTTAAAAAGTTAATCGCAAGTTCTCTGGTCCTATTATTGTTTTATTGTTTGATATTGTGCGCGTTACAAACTGAAGACTTGTTCGGCACAACCAGGATCAAGTGAATTGGCCCAATACTGATAACTCCGAACAGGATATGGGCCAAATTTTTCGCCGCCGAACTCACCGAAAGCTCCTTGTTCTGCAGCCGAACTCCTGCATGGCAGAGAATACCGTTAGTGCCCTTCGGCCTGGTTTGACCGGGAGGCACTCCAACGCTCAAGTTAGATATCTCCCATGGGGGTTTCTAGTCAAGAATTGGGTTTAGAGTTGCGTACCTGTGGTTTGAGAGTGCTTTCATTTATATAGGGGTCGAAACCTTATGAGGCTGGATCCTCTTAGGATTCTGCCTCTTGATTCTTTAAAGATCATTTCCTATCTTGTAGATTTCATTCTGATTTGTTTCTATTCCACGTATTCGATCAAATTGTATCAAGGATGGGAACTTATCTTTCCATCATGGGGCCGATATGGGCTTCACTTGGTTCGGGCTACCCCTTTCTGGGGTGGGCAGAACTCGTATGATCCGAACAACTGGTGGTCTGGGCTTCTTTGGGCGTTGGAGTAGTCTGTTTTGGGCTGGCCTCTTTTTTGGGGCTTGGGCCCCATTTAATTGGGCTGGGCCTTAGGCCAATAGCCTTTATCCACCCTCAACTGCCCCCAGTTCTGGTTCTTGCATTGGCCGAATTGCCTGTGAAGATCCAGAGTTTGAGTATCTATTCGGTTGACAGCACCTGGTATAGTGTGTGCTTGGTTGTACTGTTCGGCACACATGATGGGTGTTGGAGTTCCAAGGGGTGCTCTGTTGTTCGGAGAGCTCTACTCGGTTCTTCGGTTGGTGCTTCAGCTGCCCAGATCTCTTGAGTTGCCCTCATGAATGGCGACAGCTGGCCTCGAGCCCTGTTTTGCTGACGTGGCGTGCCCTGATTGGGTCTCTGGAGAGGCACGCGTCGTTCCAGGGAACAACGTCTGCAATAATAATTAGAAACGGCGCATTTAATGCGCCGGTCCTTTCAAACACGACGGGTATAAAAGCCCGTTTGGACGTCATTTCCATCTTTTTACCATTTTTGAACTTTCTCTAAAGAACCTCTTTGCGTTTTTCGGCGACGTATTTCTAGATTCCGACGGTAGTTTGGAGTTTCCATAGTCGTTTTGAGGTAAATTCCTTGTCTTTACTGCCTTTTAGTGCTTTGAGATCAGTTTGCCTCTCTTTCCCTCCTTTCTATTTTGTTTCTTTTTGAAACCAAATTGGCAAACTCAGGAAATTGGTATCGACGCTGGCGGACATGCGCGAGTTCCGACGTCGATATAACGTTCCAGAGGATGTTTGAATCACCTTAGCGAATCCTGGTGACTCCCGAGAAGGAAATTGGGAAAAGTTTCCTCTTCCACTTGTGGCCATAGTGGGTAGAGTTCAATTCTCAATTCATCCCCTTCTTCGGCAAGTTCTCCTGCATTACCGACTAAGCCCCATGCAAGTTTCCTCTAATGTATTTAGAGTGGTCATGGGAGTTGTCGAGCCAAATCGTATCTTGGGTACCGAACTGGGTATCTGGGATATAGTTTAATGCTATAATATGGTGAAGCATTCCTCTGGGTCGTATTGTGTAGCCTAGGCCTCTTGCATACTTTAACTCCTCGCTATAGTACACTCCAACAAATTCCCCGGTATAGTCAAGGACGGATTCATTCTCGTCTTGATCCACCATGGAATTTTCGAAATCTACAAAAACTTTCTAGGAGAGGGCTCGTAATGATCTTCTCAAAGATCACATGGTGCTGAAGTGGCAGGATAGGGGGGGTCGCTCAAAGTGGTTTGCTTTGCCCAACCCCTATGATTAGCTAGTTGGTGAGGCAATAGCTTACCAAGGCGATGACCAGCACCGTTATAGGATAAGAAGACGGTCAATTGGATAGAGACAAAAATGAGAGCACTGCCACGAAATGATTGAGAACTCTTTACTTCCTAAGCACCACTGTGTAATCATGGATCATCAACAAATCCGCTACTTGTATCATCTGCAGGGTCTTACCTAGAGGAGAAGACCCTGCAGATGATACAAGTAGCGGATTTGTGCAGTTTCGACTTCAGCCGGAGATGCCGCACTGACCTATACTTCAAAGGTTGACCTTGAAACTATATTCCCAGGCCTGGCGGGATCTGCTTATGCGTATGCGTCGACACGCTTTGAGTCAGAGAACAAAACCACGCCTATTTCTATTAAAAGCTCACCTAGGGAGAAGACCCCTTCTTATTCTTGTACGTATACGAACCTCTATCCATCAACTGATCTGTCTGGGGGCGGGAAAAAGAGTACCGATCTCCTTCTTCCGCCCATGCCTTTCGTCCAAGGGCTCTCCCCCTTTAAGAAGTTTGTAAAAAGGCTCACGGAGTGGCTTTTTGCAAAAGGATGAGGGGGAAACTCAGTAAGATGTCGGAGAAGCGAAATATACGTGGAAGCTACTTCTGAAGATGCTGAATCGGATTATTCTTATGCTTATGCTAATTCGGGGGGTGATTTAACGTATTCGCCGTCTGAAACAATGTATTCGCATGCTTATGGGGAATGACCGAAACGGTAATAGGAAATGGGGGCAACGAAACCAAACCTATTTGAGCATTTCATTGACTTGTCATACCTGAACCTGCTAACTCGGCCGCCATTCCCCATCCAGCACTTAATCGACGAAAGAGAGGGGGACGCGGCCCGCCGCCATATGAAATGGAGACTTTTATACTTTGACTCTTCCTTTGTGGCTGGACCGCAAATCGTCTTCGACATTACATGCTCAATTATACGATCATGCTAGTTGCTAGAATGGACCCACTCAAGTACATATTTGAAAAGCACGGCTTCAGTTGGTGTTCTCCCTCGGGGGGCTAGTGGGTCCTTAAGCGAGGGGGTGAAGAAGTACTCTTTTGCACCTACGTCACTCGGCTCGCGCGCAACCCCGCCCCGTTATGTTATGGAAGAATTGAGCTTATTGCTGGGCTGGTTATTCTGAGCCAGCAAGAAGCGAAAGTATAGATCGAGAAAGTAACATTAGCTACACCAGACCAGACACACCTTTTTTTGTTATCCTATTTTTTGACTGACCGATCCGGTCACCCCTCAACCAACTAAGACATTTCTGAGCGTGGAGAGTCGCTCAATCACTGCTTTATAGAAAGCCACCGGAGGGCGATCTACCCATATAATAAGGTAGGCCGTACGGGCAAGGAAAATCCCTTCAATAGCCGTAAGCCCTTTTGTAAAGTGTAAAGCAAGAAAGAAGCGGAAAAGTTTTCAGATGATATGGACCCCAAGAGATGAGCGAGAACCTCCAGAACGAGCTCAGTTCATTGGCATCTGGCTTGAGTCTTAGGTATGGAGCGAAAGAAGTGAAGTTGTTGCGGATTGCTAGCTCCCGTTCATAGTTTTGCTACAGATGATACACGAGGAATCTTTTTATGGCGGTTCAACCCTGTCCCTCTTCAACTTGGCATGCTTCCATCAGCGCTAAAAAGACAGCATTGAACGAGAAGAGGTCCTTAAAAAAGGCTCTCGGATTCGCCGACATAACCTCTAACCCAATCAGAAATGGAAACTTGTCGGGTCACTTATCTATCTTACAAACAGAAGGCCGATCGCTTTAAACTCGAGATTTGGATACAAAGAAATAACTGGCAAAAGACAAAAGAATAGATATTTCGATTGAGGATATCCCGAATTATGCGCTTCACAACTCTTATGAAGAAGAGGATCAAGTTGGCCCTTGCGAACAGCTTGATGCACTATCTCCCTTCAACCCTTTGAGCGAAATGCGGCAAAAGGAAGGAAAATCCATGGACCAACCCCATCATCTCCACCCCGTAGGAACTACGAGATTGCCGTATGGAGTATAGCCAAGTGGTAAGGCATCGGTTTTTGGTACCGGCATGCAAAGGTTCGAATCCTTTTACTCCAGATTATGAACACCCGATCGGATCTGTCAAGAACGAGCTGACGACTACAGGGGGGCAAAGAACTTGATGGGGGATTTGGAGATCTCTTCGGATATGGATACAGACACCCTCCGAAGCTGGAACCTAATACAGTCCTTCTAGATCTATCTTTCTCATTCCCCGCTGACCTGGCTGGTCACGTTACTGAGTTCCTAGGAACGAGCAAGGAAGATTTGAAACCCCAACGACAAACGAACCTACGAAGATGTCCTATTCTTCCCCATGACCGAACTCAAAGTTCCCCGTGACATACAAAAAGGACGGACTGGGACCTGGTAGGTCCCCTCCCCCATCTGTTCGTTAGTATGCTTAGCTTGATTCTTATTGCTTCGTATGCCTTTATTTCTGATGGTTTCTCTCTGTTCGGCACAGGTGAGATCGCGAACAACCGGGCTCGTGGGCCTCTCCCCGGGGTTCATTTAGAAGACTTGAAAAATGTATGGGAGTACAAGGGGCTTCCAGAACAACGAGGATTCGGGAGGGCGGCACACATCCTGCTGAAGTACTTCCCTACCTACAGGAGCTTTATTCGGCCAAACACATCCGGTGTTCGGGTGGTAGCCGCAGTGTCTACACTAGCCGATCTTCATGAGGCCATAGTCCTTCCTTTTACCCGGGCGAAGAGGCAAGTCACAGTAGGCCCTTTTGCTATAGCCGAGCCTGGTCCATCATCGCCCGGGTATACCATTTCCATTTCTTCTTCTTCTTCATCATCTGTGACTTCCTCAGATCTGGCCCAATTTGAAGAAATGTCGAAGTGAAAGGCTCCAGCCGCTGATCTCTCGGACTTCCTTACTATTGGTGGTCCAAAGAAGAAGGTGTCAGTGGCCTCAACTGCCCGGTCAAAAGCAACTGACCTAGTCGCCGAACTTTCTTCGCTAGCACCCAGCCAAGAAGCCCCTTCCCAATCCCCCAAGAGACTGAAGAGGGCTGCCGAGAAGGGCAAGGGAAAGGAGAAAGAGGGGGGGGGGGGGGGGGGAGATAAGGAGAAGGCCAGGGGAAAAATGGTGGCCGAACACGAAGAAGGGCCCGAACCGTGGACCCATAGGCTGACGAAAGGGGACCGCCCCATAACCGTCGAAGGCAAAGCCATATCGCCGGAAACTTCCTATGGGTTGACCAAGGCCCTCCTTCTCCCTGCTGACATGGAGGAGGTTAGGAAGTTTCCGCATGAGAAGCTGGTGAAATCTATCATTTGCCACTCCGTCCAGGTAGTATTTTAATTCCTTTTGCTCATCGTATTTAATGGTATTTCATCCGAATTGCTTATAAACCGTCCTCTTGTTTGTGTAGAGCCTTCAACGCTTAGCTGTCATGGTATAGAGCGGGTGGAGGCTCAACATGGCGAACTAACCAAGCTCTGCCAGGCCAACTTTAAGTACCTCCATCAAATTGGGAAGCTGGAAGGAAGTCTTTGGGAGAAGACCAAGATTGCAGATGCTGCTCGGGCAAGGGCCTCCGAGTTAGAAGTACAGGAGACGACCTTAAAAAGGCATATCCAGGAGAAGGAGGAGACCTTGATAGCCTCCTAGGCCCAGCTCGGGAAGGTTGAAGCAAAGCTGGCCCTTGCCCAAGAAAAAGCTTATGCCAAAGGTGTTAAGGAGGCGACCGAGAACTACAAGGTCCAGATTCTAGGACTCCAAGACATCGTCTTCGATTTTGCTTGGGAGGCTGCCCTCAAAGCCGCTGGGGTTGAGGCATCCTCCCCCTTGTATACCGAAGTGCCTTTTCTGAGCAAGCGTGCTGCTGAGTCGGAAAGGGAGGTGGCCCCAAAAGCTGGTAAAAAGGCGAATAAGGGGGCGGTTGACGCTAACGGAGAGGGTGGTGAGGTTAATGTCGAGCAAGCGGGGGATGCTGCTGTGGCCGAAGAAGTAGGAACCCCAGTGAAAATCACAGAAGATTTTCTTGCTGCCCCTTGAGGGTTCTATTATCTTCCTTTTTGATTATCTTTGTGCAGCCGTGTGGGGCTTTTGTAGCTTCGAGGGTTTCAGCCCCTCTTCTTAATGGAATTCCCCCCATTTTTTTTCTTCGAATTGTGCTTATACTTGTTTGAGTGCGTTTTGTCTTTGGTAAACTTTCTGACTAAGAGTCCAAAAGCTTCCACACACATTCAAGTACCAACATTCATTAGCTCGGATAAGCACAGTATCCATACTTGAGGTCAAATTAGTTCAGATTGATTTCGAACTTAGCCTTTCTGGGCTTATTCATCATGAGTATGGGATTAACGTCCATACTAAGGGCCATATTAGTTTGGATGAACTTCGAACTTAGCATTTTTAGGCTTAATCATCCTAAGTATGAGATTAACATCCATACCGATGGCTAAATTAGTTCGGATGAACTTCGAACTTAGTGTTTTTAGGCTTAATCATCCTAAATATGAGATTAACATCCATACTAAGGGCCAAATGAGTTCGAATAAACTTCGAACTTAACCTTTTTCAGGCTTAATCATCCTAAGTATGGGATTAACATCCATACTGAAGGCCAAATGAGTTCGGATGGACTTCGAACTTAGCTTTTTTGGGCTTATTCATCTTGAGTATGGGATTAACGTCCATACTAAGGGCCATATTAGTTCGGATAAATTTCGAACTTAGGCTGCCGAAGACATTTATCGTACTCAAAGTGTGTGTGCCCCCCAAGTTTGTGTCAGGAAAATTTATGTGATAAAAACCTTGAAAGTGATATAAAAGGAGAAACTTATGCCGAACAATGGCATTTTATTGGAAATGAGAAACTACAATGAACTTGTAAAATCAAAAATAAAACTTTTGGAGGTTGTTTGCATTCCATAGCCTAGGGATAACTTTTCCACTCAAGTCCTCTAGGTGGTATGCTCAAGTGCCACCCTTGGAGGTAACCCTGTATGGGCCTTCCCAGTTTGGGCCTAACTTCTCCTGGACAGGATCCTTCATATGCCCGAGCACCTTCCTTAGGACCAAGTCCCCTTCTCCGAACTCGCGGTGCTTCGCCCTCTTGTTGTACCCTTTGGCAAGTGCCTGCTGATAGGCTGCCAATTTAATGGTTGCCATTATCTTTCGTTCATAGGCTAAATCTAGGCCCAAGGCAAGTGCCCTATCATTCACTTCGAGAGTACTGACCTCTGTTCAGATTGTTGGTAATTCGATTTCCAATGGTATAACTGTCTTTACCCCATAAGCTAGGGTGAATGGGGTTTCACCTGTAGACCTCATTGGAGTTGTTCAGTAAGTCCACAAAACATAGGGGAGTTCTTCAACCCATCTTCCTTTAGCAGCATCTAATCTTTTCTTCAATCCGTCGATGATGGTCTTGTTAGTAGCCTCTGCTTGTCCATTACTCTGGGGGTATGCTGGGATAGAGAAGTAATTTTTGATCCCTAGTCCTGAACAGAAATTCTTGAATAGCGAGCTGTTAAACTGGGTGCCGTTGTCAGAGATGATTGCCCAGGGGATGCCGAATCGAGTAATGATGCTCTTCCACGTGAACTCCTTTACATCAACATTCCTGATATTGGCCAGGGGCTTAGCCTCCACCCATCTGGTAAAGTAGTTCGTGGCTATAAGGAGGTATTTTCTGTTACTGGTGGTCCTTGGAAAGGGGCCCACAATGTCATAACCCCATTGAGCGAAGGGCCATGGGCTGGTGAGAGGAGAAAGATCTTCGGTTGGGACGTGTATGTTGGGGTTGAACCTCTGGCACTTTTCACAGTTTTGGACATAATACTTTGCGTCTCTTTGCATGTAGGGCCACTAGTAGCCCTGAGAAATTGCTCAGTGAGCTAATGACCTCCCTCCAATATGGCTGTCACAAATCCCTTCATGTATTTCGAACAAGAGGTCTTTAACTTTGTTCGAGTGCACACAGAAGAGGTAGGACCCGGTGAAGGATTTCTTATACAGATCTCCCGCACCGGATACCCAGAACCTGGCTACCTTCCTCCTTATAACCCGAGCTTCTTTCTGATCGGCTGGTAGTTTGTCCTTCACCAAGAAGTTCTTTAGGGGATCTATCCAGCTGGGTCTTAACTCCGAACAATAGATCTGCTCTTCTTTGATGACTATGCTCGGTTGCTGGAGGACTTCCATTGAAATCACCATTTTTTTCTCAGAGCTAACAGCTGATGCTAAGCATGCCAGAGAATCAGCATGGCTATTCTCTTTGGATGAAAGCTGGATAATCTCATAGGTTGGGATGTCCTTTGTTAGTTGCTGGGCTAGCCGAACATATGCATGCATTCTGTCATCGATCGCCGTGTATTCTCCCTTGAACTGATTCACGACCAACTGGAAATCACAGAATATTTTTTCTCTCCGGGCCTTCAGTTCTTTAACGTCTCGGAGCCTATCTAGGAGGGCTTCATATTCGGCTTCATTGTTGGTGGCTTGGAAGTCCAGACGAACAGCCCTGTCCATGAGGATTCTATCAGGGCTATACAGTACTATCCCTGCTCCAGCCCTTTTGTTGCATGAAGAGCCGTCCACGTAGAGCGTCCAAGTATCCTCTAGGTCTGCATTTTCTAGAGTTGTTAGCTTTGTGGACTGCCCCCCTGTGTCCACTGAACACTCCTCCTTGCTGAATTCGGCTATAAAGTCGACCAAGGCTTGGCCTTTTATGGTTGTCCTTGGGCAGAAAGTGATCTCGTGCTCCCCACGTTTCACAACCCATTTTGTAACTCTCCCTGAAAAGTCAGCTTTTCGAAGTAATAATTGAAGGGGGTATTCGGTTATTACCTTGATCGGGTGAGCTCTGAAGTAGTGGATTAGCTTGCGAGATGCAACGATGAGTGCCAAGGCCAGCTTCTCCAAGGGCAGATACCTTATTTCTGGATCGAGAAGCACCTTGCTCACGTAGTAAATTGACTTTTGGGTCTTGTCTTCCACCTTCAGAAGCACGGCGCTTATTGCTCGAGTTGAAATTGCTAGGTACATGTATAGTGTCTCACCACTGTTTGACACTGTTAGTAATGGTGGCGAAGAGAGATATTGCTTTAGCTCGACAAGGGACTGCTCACTTTCTTCGTCCCACCTGAACTAGTTTGCCCTCCTCATTGCTTTGAAGAACGGATGGCACCGATCAGATGCTCGGCTTATGAACCAATTCAGTGCTGCTGCCATCCTTGTCAGCTTCTAGATTTCTTTCAGGTTTTGTGGACTTCTCAAACTTTGAATGACCGAAATCTGTTCGGGGTTTACTTCTATTCCCCTGTGAGTTACTAGGAAGCCTAGAAATTTTCTCGAACTAACCCCAAAGGCACACTTGGAGGCATTAAGCTTTAACTTGTAAGCCTTGAGGATTTCAAACATCCTTCTCAGGTCATCCAGGTGGCTGCCCGAATATTTTGTTTTTACCACCATATCGTCGATGTAGACTTTCATGGTCTTGCCGATCAAATCCCCGAACATCTTTGTGGCCAGTCTTTGATAGGTGGCTCTTACGTTCTTTAATCCAAATGACATCACCTTGTAGCAGTAGATTCCTCGAGGAGTAATGAATGCTGTCTTCTCCATGTCTGAGGGGTATATGGCAATCTGATGGTATCCTCTATATGCATCCAGGAAACTCATCCTTTCGTATCCTACCGTTGAATCAACAAGCTGGTCTATTCGGGGTAGTGAAAAACAGTCTTTAGGGCAGGTTTTGTTGAGGTCGGTGAAGTCGATGCAGACTCGCCATTTTCCATCCTTTTTCCTAACCACGACGGTGTTTGCTAACCAGGTCGAGTAGTGGATTTCCTTGATGGCTCCTGCCTCCTTTAGTTTCTAAATTTTCTCAACAACTGCCTTTGCATAGCGTGGAGCCTATTTTCTGGGCTTCTGTATTACTGGCTTCCTCTGGGGGCCCACGTTTAACCGGTGGCTGATTACTTCAGGATCGATTCATGGCATCTCGTATGGCGTCCATGCGGAGACTTTTCTGTTCTTCTTTAAAAATTTGACCAGTTCGGTCTCTTCTTACTCAGCGATGCTTGTTCCGAGTAAGAAGAACCAATATGGGTCCTCTGGGTTGATGATGACTTTCTTAAGGTCATCTACCACCTTCTCCTCGGCAGTTCGGCTGTAGTCGTGGATTGTTGGCCTTCCTCTATCTCAATAGTTTTTACTTCTGGATATTGTTCTAGGCTCTTCAACGTTGCAAGGAAACACTGCCTCGCTGTGTGTTGGTCTCCCTTGATTTTGACTACCCCTTTGCCCACTTGAAACTTCAGGGATTGGTGGTAAGTTGAGGGTACTGCTCTCAGACTATGAATTCATGTTCTACCTACAATTGCATTATATGTAGAAGGTTGATTAACAACTAAGAACTCCGTGTTTACCGTTATAGGCCCTACTCTCACTGGTACTGTGATCCTTACAACTGGCCATACTGGGTTTGTGCCAATGCCGATCAGGGGTGTCATGCACCTTTTGAGTACAGAGTCCTTCAGCCCTAGCTTTTGGAACAAACTGTAGTACATAATATCCACCAAACTTTCTTGGTCTACTAGTACCCGCATTACGTCATACTTGGCTATGCATAGTGTTAGAACCAAGGCATCATTATGGGGCCGATGTATCCCTTCGAGGTCTTCTTCTGAGAAGCTGATTCCCTTGGTTTGGCTTTGGCTTGAGTCTTCTTCTGTTCTTCGTCGCTTGCCTTCATCCACCTTCAGGGCATGTGTAATGGTCCTAGCTTGGTACCGAACTACAGATCTGGTAATCGGTTCAACGGTGCCTTGATTCATCTTTACCACGCCAAGTGGAGCATCTCCTTGTTCGGGCCTTTGGTCCTGTTCACGGTTTCTTTCTTTCTGAGTAGTCTTCTCAGCATCTATGAATTTCAACAGGTGCCCAACTTGCACCAAGTCCTCTAAGTACCTTTTGAAGGTTCTGCATTCCCCAGTCAGATGGCTACGATCTCGATGATAGTGGCACTTCCTCTTCTGATCACGTATGTTCGGATCTCCCATCAACTTCGGAGGCCACTGAAAATAGAGCTTGTCCTTGATTTGATCCAAGAGCTTATGCAGGGGTTCTTTGAATACCGTTTGCAAGGCCTGATAAGCCACTGACTCTTTCTTCTCCTGGGATTGCTTCCTCGACTTCTGGTCTTTTATGCTTTTATCCCTCTTCTCAGGCTGTTTAACTGAGGCCACACTTTGTTAGGCTTGGCTTATATCTTCCTGCACCTTCGCATGCTGCTCTATCTTCACCATTAGTTCAGACATTGTGGAGACGGCCTTCTTGGTGAGGGATTGCCTCAAACGACTCTGAGGAGGCTACCCGATTTTGAATGACGCCACAAGAAGTTGTTCACTATAATCTTCAATCTCGTTGTAGGTCTCCCAGTATCGCCGAGCATACTCCCCAATCGTTTCTCCATCACTATTTCATAGGGCCAACAAAGTGTCAAAACTCTTCGGCTGTTTACTGTTGGTTATAAATTGAGCAGTAAAAGACTTAGCCAGTTGCTGCCAACTGACTATGGAACGTGGTGGCAACTTGTGGAACCAACTGAGAGCAGTATCCCCCAAACTGGATGGGAACATGCAGCAAAGGAGCGCATTGTTCCCACTCCAGAGTTCCATCGCCTGTCTGTATTGCCGAATATGGCTCACTGGATATGTCTTCCCATCGTACATCTCAAACTTCGGTGGAGCGAACTTGCGAGGTGGATCAGCGTTTTGAATGACTTCGGCTAGTGGTGATACCGAGATTTGTTCAAGGGCTCTCTTTGCCACGTCTTGGGCTGTTCGGCTACCACCATGCTGCATCCTGCAATCCATCCTTCTTTCCAACCACAGCCGTAGGTCTTGATTGGGGTCCACTTCGGCCTGAGCCACTATTTCATGGCTTGGCCGAACTAATTCCATTTTAATAGTGTCAGCTCGCATGGAGCTTCTCAGGCTTACCTCAGGCTCTTTACTCCTCCTCTGAGGGTGACTCAGACTGTAGGACTCTGGGCTTTGTTCGATTTTCTCTTGCTCGGGACTTTCTCTTTGCCTTACACGCGGTTCCCTTCGAGCATCCTGCCCCTGGATCAGTCGTCTAAGTTCATCAATCTCACTGTCACGTTGCTCAATTTTCTCTTCCAGGTTGTTGATGATCCTATCTCTTCTGGCCAATCTTTCTTCCAATCTTTCTTTGTCTCTTGAAGATAGGGGAGAAAGTCTTTCTCCTTTGGAACTCGTGGTGGAATAGTGCAGTTGTCTCCCATTGTGTGAGGCGCCATCCCTTCGCCTTCGAACTTCTAGAGGGATCCTGGGGGCCCTTGGCCTTTCTGGAACAACTAGTATGGATCTTTGGGGGATATGTCCTTACCCCTTGGTACGGCTTCCAACAAATTCAGTCGAAGTTTGGCTCATGATTCCGTTGGTTCGAGATCGTCGTTCCCACAGACGGCGCCAAATTGTGTGCGTTACAAACTGGAGGCTTGTTCGGCATAATCAGGACCAAGTGAATTGGCCAAATACTGATGACCCCGAACAGGATATGGGCCAAACTCCTCGCCGTTGAATTCACCTAAAGCTCCTTGCTCCGCCGCCAAACTCCTGCAAGGCAGAGAACACCGTTAGTGCTCTCCGGTCTGGTTTGACCGGGAGGCACTCCGACGCTCAAGTTAGATATCTCTTAGAGATGTTTCTAGTCAAGAATTGGATTTAGAGTTGTGTACCTGTGGTTTGAGAGTGCCTTTCTTTATATAGGGGTTGAAACCTTATGAGGCTGGATCCTCTTAGGATTCTGTCTCTTGATTCTTTAAAGATCTTTTCCTATCTTGTAGATCTCATTCTGATTTGTTTCCATCCCACGTATCCGATCAAATCGTATTAAGGATGGGAACTTATCTTTCCATCAAGGGTCCGACTTGGGCTTCACTTGATTCAGGCTGCTCCTTTCTGGGGTGGATCGAACTCGTATGGCCTGAAAAACTGGTGGTCCGGGCTTCTTTGGGCGTTGGAGTTGTCTATTTTGGGTTAGCCTCCTGTTTGGGGCTTTGGCCCCGTTTAATCTGGCTGGGCCTCAAGCCCATAGCCTTTATCCACCCTCAGATATATATATTAGAGTTGACCTAGCAATGCACGTGTGAGACCCTGATCCGTTTTTTTTTCGGCATTTTTTGACGCGAGTTTGTCATTTTTGTTTTTGCATGTTTTTATGCTTTATATGCATGATCAGGGTTAGATATGCATGCGGGGTAGGTTCCCGGAGTTGTGGGCCGTTGTGACGCGATTTTCAAAAATTTTCAAAAAAATATATTTTGGAGGCCTATAAATAACTGAAGTTAGATATTTTCATAAATATATTTTCTAAAACTTCTCTAATAAGTTTTTTGTTTTCTCTCTGCCTTCTCTGTAAGTTCTCGGGGGACCGGAGCTCGATTTTCAACGATCAGACTGTCGATTCTTGTTATTGGCACGGTGGGCTACGCAACCATCCAGTCAGAATTTCATTTCGGCGAAGCTTGGTTTTGCACGTGGTTCAAAGCGTCGAGTTTTTAACTCACCGAGGTAGAATTCTAGACTCTCATGTTTTATAAGGGTGCTACGTGTAATCCTGTGTGTTTTTACCTGTTAAAAATGCATAAAAATGTGGTTTATGTTTCGAATAAACCGGGTTTTAGGTTTTAAAATAGTTTTTGGTTGGTTTTGATTGGATGGAAGCGGGGTTTGAGGGTTTCTTTCGAGGTTTTGGTGGTAGTCTTGGGCTTGCGTGTGTCAGAGGAGGTTAAAAGAAAGTTTAGTTGCTTTGATTTTGAGTTTGGATGGTTGCGGGAAGGTTGGAGGCTCAAAATTTTCCAAACAGGTCAGTTCCTGGCGTTGGACTTCTTGAGGGACCGCTCAAGCGGTCTAAGGGGCGGTCTTGGGAAGTTCTCGGCTTGCCTGACCGCTGGACAGACCGCTCAAGCGGTCTAACCCGCGGTCTGTTTTTGTTGGTTCAAAACTCATTTTTAAAATCGATGTATCTCCCTCATCCGGACTTGGAATTGGGTCATTTTTGTATTCAAATTGAAGCCCCGAAAGTCTTCGTTCCAACGACACCTCTCTCATCTCAAAATTATTTTTGTAGAAAAAGTTATGGCCAAAAGAGTGAAGGTATGTCAGGATTTCTAAGCTGTTTTTCACCCATTTTGGGTCGGATGTTTGGGAAAAGGTTATTTTTCATCCTTGTGAGCCCTTTTGACCAAGTTTCTTGTTTCTTGGGGCGTTGTGGGTTTGTGTTGGACGTGTGTGAGTCTGTTTTGGTCGTGTTAGAGCCTTTGGAGTTTGTTGGTGTTTTGTTGTTTGGAGGTTTGGAGGTTGGGTTTTGGTTTTCAATTGGTATTCTTTGGTATTCAATTAATTAATTTATGAAAATTAGCTGATTCAAATACCTTTAGATTCCTTTTGGAGTTCGGTTGGTTGTGTCATGGGTTCGGGGGTCGTGTGGTAATCTCGTGTGTTCGTGTCGATGCCATCCTCGGGGATGATGAGTTGGTGAGATGTGGGTGTTTGTTATGCGTTGAGTGTTTGGGCCCGTGGTTCCCGTTGGGAAAAGGGTCTTGGGTTGCGAAATCGTGAGGCTTTTGGGTTTTGAGTTGGTCTTTGGGCTAGGCTTGGTTTGTGGGTTGTTAGTCGTTCCGGTGAGTGGATGACGGGTGCGTGTGGCACATGAGTTGGTTTTCGGTTATGTGGCGGTTTGCGTCTTGATGTATTGTTATACATTACTTTATGCATTTATAATTCTAGTTTATTTATGCATGGAGCGTGTAATGTGATTTACATGGCTTGTTGCCGTTATGTGTAACGTGGCTTATGCTTTAAAACGCAGTTTTATAGGCATGTATGTGTAGCGGTTATGAGAAACAAATGCATGTGGTGCATGTTGCATGAGTTGCAAGTGTGGTGTGAGTCGCATGTGTAGCATGCGACGTGATTTGTGAAACTTAGTGATAGTACGTGATTTTATGCATTTAAATTCTGATTAGGTTATGCATGGGTATATGGAATGAGATAGATGAACCTGTAGTTCTGTGAATGTTAACCCTGGTTAACTTGGTGTGTGGTGGGGCGACAGTCCTTCGGTTTGAGACCGTTGAGATGAACATGTTGGGGCGGCAGTCCTTCGGCTTGAGGTCGTTAAGATGCATATGTTGGGGCGACGGTCCCTCGGCGAGAGGCCGAGAAGACTCGCATGTTACATGGCTTGCATGACTGCATTATGGGATGGATAGACTAATTTCCGAACTATTTTCAGAGTCGTGTGAATCGCGATCTAAAAACTCTTTTTCAACTGTTTTCTAGACTCCTGTGTGCGAGTCAAAACATGGTTTGCATCCTCGTTTTCCCTTGCATGTAAAACTGTTTTCATGGCTTGAAATAAGTCCTAAACCTGCACTTTGATTTCCTAGCTTGTTTTGTTATACTGCATGCTTGTCTAGTTTCTGCTGAGTTTTGGCTCACGGTGTGAGATAAAATATTTTCAGGT
This sequence comes from Heliamphora exappendiculata, assembly GCA_034768845.1. Classification (NCBI taxonomy): domain Eukaryota; kingdom Viridiplantae; phylum Streptophyta; class Magnoliopsida; order Ericales; family Sarraceniaceae; genus Heliamphora; species Heliamphora exappendiculata. Next base: position 11,998,864 of record JAOTRH010000025.1, on the reverse strand, counting down.
ACCCATCACGCACGCTGATTCGAGGTTGCTGGTTGGGAGCAGAAGAGTTATAGTCTTCCTTTGTCCTTTCTGTTTTATGTATGCTTGTAACATGTTTCCGCGGCGTTGGAGCCTTGTAATGTAAGTCGTTTGGCGTTTTTATGCTATGCATGTATGATTTTTATTGAGAATGCATTCTCGGGTTGAGTTGTTGTTTGGTTGTTTTGGGTGTTTCACGTAATCCAGGGTTTGGGGCATGACAACACGCATGTAAGAAAATAATATAAAAATATTATAAGAAAGATAAAACTAATTGATAAATACAAAAAATAAAAAAAAGATATATAAAAAACAAAATTTTTACACTTTTTATCTCATCCCAATTTGATATATCAATTAAGGTGAAGCAATTTATACAACCAAATCGAAAGAACAAACAACTCAAGTGAAAATTATTGAAATTGGGAAAGGATTATGTGCTTAAAATTGGCTCAAATAAGAGAATTTGGCTCAAATAATATAGATTAGGATTATGTGCTTAAAATTGTTAGAAAATAATTAAGAAAAATTTAAACAAAGGTCCTATTATTAACTGATAATAAAGTTTTAATCCTATAGTTTTTTTAACAGATTTATTCCTATACAATAACTAACTGATAAAAATACATTCAATATTCTATTTTTGCACATACTTTAAATCAAGCAATATCTCTCTCTCTCTCTCTCACTCACGATCACAATATTGCATTTACATATAACATCGACCATTCACACAGGCTTTTACATACACAACTGCTAAACAAATGTATAAAAACTGATACATTAATACAAATTTAGATATTTATCCTCTCAGAAAAATAATGATACATTAATTATTTACAAGCCCCATAAGTGATGCTCATTAACCACTCAAACATCCATATATACTGATAAATGTATAGATTACGTAGTTCCAAACACGAAAAGTAAATTGATCGTTCACTTAACAATTGTTATAGACCCAAATACGCGCACATATAAAGTCTATAAACCATATAAACAATATTCACACAGTTCCTTTTTCAATCAAATACAAAAAATCACAAATGAAGAACTGATACAATAACCCACGTACTTTAAACCCTTGTAAATGGATCTCTAAATATGATCCAAACTAATAATTGATGACCCGCGAGGCCGCTTGGGTTTTGGAACTCCGTGGGGCCAATCCTGATCAGAGGGCCGCATTTGTAATCTGGGTTAAGAATGCCGTTGATCTTCCAGCCCTGTGGCAAATAGAGCGCCGTCCAGTTGAAGTTCGATAGCATCTTGATCACCTGCAACTGGAAAATGAATCTCGCTTAGGACGCATTCATGGTCGACGGCAGACCAGTCCCGTTTCGACAACAAAACGATAGTTTCTTGATTTTATCGTCGTTAGCTCTATCAGGAGGGAGGTTGGAGATGACGGGATTTCTATGACACTTTACAATCGATTTGGATGATTGTAAAAAATTGGTTTTCTGAATTTTAAAACACATATTTTCGAATAAAATATTTCACCAAATCAGTTTTCATTTCTAACCGCATGATCTATGCGTAACATTTAAAAAAAGGACTAATTTTAATTATGAGCATATTAGACATAATATAATTATTTTAAATTTGATGGGACTAAATCTCTTAAAATAAATGTTGTAGGACTAAATCTTCTTTGAGCTCCAGAAAAAGGATTAATTTTTAAATTTCTCAATAATTTATTGCACAAATTTCTTCGAGGTAAATCTGCATCAATGTGTTCCATTATTTGATATTGTTGAAACTAGTATCTTATAGATTGTAATTTGTAACAACAATTGTGAGTATTTGGTAAAAATTATAACTTGTAACTAAAATAGAAAAAAAATAGTTATAATTTATAGCATAAGTTACGGGTGTTTGTAAAAAATTTATAACTTATAATTAAAATCAATCACATGAACTAGAAGCTAAATGCTACTATGAGTAGCTTTGCCAAACACCCCGTTTTATGTGTTCGAGCAAAATACTTGTGAAATTATATGCCCTTTGATATATTAC